>CAJPEX010003244.1:18703-30606 GCA_905338405.1 Notodromas monacha | reverse complement strand
TTATTTATGTTTCGCCAAAATTCGATATGTAATTCTAAGACGACGCAGGAGAAATCTGAACTTGCTTGAAGGCACAAATATTGAATTAGTCCCCGCCAGAAATGCACCTTCCATCCCACAATACCCGCGGTTGCAGATTAACGCAACTACTGGACTTATGGCCATCAAGTAACACTCGGTGGTACAAGTGTGTTGGTATATATCCTAGTTTTGCTTACACCTTATTTAGCTGTTTTTACCTGGCTTGTATTTGCACCTGTGTATGTTATGTCTGCTGATTGCTGTCAAATCTAACATCTTATCTATCTTTACATGTCATGTGCAAGAACTTTGAAGCTTTTACACATGCAGAAGAGAAAAGGCAATTGAAGAGATGGATGCGGATGAAGATGATGACCATGCTGTAGAGAACTGTACAGAGAACAAAAACAAAAACCGTAAAAATGCAAAAGTCGGAGGACAATATCTTTATTGAAGTCCTCCTACTTATAACTCTCTCTACACGTGCATCAACAACATAACATATTGTGCGCCTCTACACTACAGCCACAATATGGAAACTGTCCAGGCTGATGTTGTCACTAGCGTTGCTGGGTCGAACAACCTCAGGAATTGGTGGAGGCCTAGAATTGAGCCTCCTCAGCATCCAAGCACGCGAGAGAGGCCAGCCCAGACGCGCAAAGACCTCCGCTGCTCTCAATTGCTCTGGCCGGACCTGAGGGGACAGAAGAATGCAACAAAAAGCAGAAGCAAAGCTGGTCATGCAAAACTTACGAAAAGAAGCCATCAAGGGTCAAATAGTGGCCAATGAAGGTAATTCGGCCATCTCAATCTCCTCCTCAAAAGAAGGGTTTGGAAATGACCGAGATTCCCTTTTATTACGTTTATGGCCTTTTTCTTTGGACTCTTCATCCTTCTTTTAATCCAAAGCAGGCAAAAAGCAAGCAGACAACCCAAAACCCGGTTTAAATTCGGAATACTAGAGTGAGTACTAAAACTACACACCTTAACCTTAAACCTTTGGCAGCAACAGAAAATTCCGAAAGCAATTGGTGAGGTTATGCCCAGGACACCAACCAACCAAATGAAGGCTTGCAGAAGCCAAGAAGGGACCACAGCATAAACAATGGTGCCATCCGCAAACTCGGCAGAGATGTTAACCCAAGAGACATTACCCAAGTCATTCATGACCTTGGAGAAATTATCTATATCTGTAGTTTGTGGAGCAGGTGCCATGGTGGGTCCCAGTGGAATCCAACCACCCATTGCATCAACAACTTGAGGGTTCTTGTCACCCAAAGATGTTTTTGTTGATCCAATCGGTGGAGGAGGAGAAGTCACGAACAGAGTAAAGGTCACGATCGGAGTCTCAGCTGGAGGTAATGTGGGCGAGAAGGAACCCAAGTCAGCTGATGGAACCATTCCTGTAACCCTGGGAGCCGCAGAAGTCCTTGATAAAATCCAAGGAGCCAAGGGTGAAGACAGGCTCTGTTCAGGTGTAGCAGCTGTAGGAGACTGAGTGACACTGTATACACTAATGGCCTGGAGAGGATCCTCAGTGGATGTTGACAATTCCATCTTCATTTCAGGAACCAAGGATGGAGGTTGGAAGTCCGGAGAGTTTTGTTGAAGAGCTTCTTCCTTGGTAACCTCCATAGCTGTCTTGTCTGTTTCTGGTTTTTCTGAAAAATTGAGAATTCTGTTATTCTGTTCTTAAAATCAAAAGAGGAAAAGGGAACAAAAAGGTACTCACTTCCTTGTTTGAAGAAGCAGAAGTCCCAAGGGTCAATGACACCCTCCATACCAGCTGACCTGCCCCTGCAGAAAGTCCTCTTGAACAGCTTCACTCTCTGAAAGAATTTCAAGGAACTGATTATTCTGTTCATATTTTTCAGAATGGAAAGAAAAAATAAGAAACAACCAACCTTAAGGCCCTTGTAGGCCACACAAGACAAGTCCAACTTGGATCCTTGAAAGTCAATGGTGAAGTCATAGTGCCCTGGCTTCTTAACATCACAGGCATCAATGCACACCAGCCTCCCTCCAACCTCTTCACAGCCTCCAACTTGATGCAGAGACAACACCTGCAATATTGAACAAGCATGTTAAAAAACTGTGTTTGAGATTTTCTTTTGAGACAACTTACCATGAAGAGGGTAGATGTCACTGCTATGATGTTGAAAAATCCCATTATTTTTGCCTGAATTGATTGGAATTGATGCCTGACACTCTTTAGTATGCCACTGGTCACTTCCTGGAGCTTCCTGGTGCTGAATTTGTTGAATTCCGGGCGCCGCGTCAATCTTTTTTAAATCGTCTTCTCATACGACGCCGCCGTTTTTCCTTTTTCAGAAGCACAAAAACACCTAGAAATTGGTTAACACTTGTTAAAATCAATCAGGGAGCAGTCACAAACTAAACCTAGAACAAAAACACTCAGAAAAACTTTCACAAAGTTCTCACCTGAAGAGATGTTGACCCATTCAGAAGTGAGACTGAAATGAGCCAATTTGCTCTCAATCATGTCTCAGGAAGGCATAGATCAAGTTTTGGGAACTTGTTTCCATTCCAGTGTTTGACTTTTGCCACATTCCAGTTCTCAGAGACCTAGATGAACTCCCAGCATCTGTGTGAATTCTTGAGCACAGGGTGCCCCACAAAATGTGTGGAAGGCAAAATATCTTTCCTGATGCAGAATTTTTGCTGGAATCTGATGGCCATATGGGAAATGATGCCCAGGCTTGTCAAAATATTCTTGATCATCGATATTTTTGAGTTAACTTGGCAATGCACTTTTCTTTGGAAACATTTCACTTGACTTTTGAACTTGAAAAGAGTGGAACTTTTCTCAAATTTGTCAGGGGTGAGTTTGTCATCAAATATTAATTTGAGTGTCCTATGATAGGTTTATAATGACGCTTCCTATCTTTCCTTTTATACGTCCCGAAACATATAAATACTTTCTGCCTGGCAACTCAGATCCGAATCTGAGGAGGTCATGACGCGTACTTTTACAGTGTCTGGTTTACGGTCATTCCCTGTCCCCATTTCTGTTTTCCAGACTGAATTGCATCATGCATGTCTGGTTTATTCTGAATCTATTTAAGGTCCTCGAAGTGCATGTCTGGTATTCATTGTCGGTCTGGCGTTTGTTGTGGTAACATAGAAATATACAATTCATGTCTTTATAACGAGAAGTCTTTATTCACTTAGAAACTCGGGCTATAGGAAAGAAATCTTCTCAACGAAAGGTTGTTCTCGGAAAGTAAAATTCTTTATTGGATTAATCGTGTGCAGAAGAAGACGTTCTTCTTAACTGCAATAGTGTCTTTTATTGAACTTTCTAAAATAAGGATAACAGTTTCATGATATAATGTATGTCTACACACCTGGTGATAAGCCCATGATTCCCTTTGCAACACCAAGATGAAGGTACCACTTCCCATTTGTTGCTTCACTTTGCAATAGTGACACAGGAGAAAGTTCAGAGGTGGATACATCAAAAATCGAAGGTACTCCAAAAGTAAGGGGATCCACCTGATTTTTTTCAAAAGGTTATGAGGAGTTGAATATTTGGTATTTTTGGACTTTATTTCTGAATACTTGAAATAATTGTAATTACCTTCATCAAGGTCAGAGGTGACAATTGCAATTCCCTCCAATCTGTAAGTGGACAGAACTCTTGCATTGTCCTCACTAACTCAGTGTATGCCACATGCGAGAAGCATTGCCCAATCATTATGAAGTGCCTCATGAGTTGAACAAAAGTCTACATAACCACACTTGGGGAGAAGTCTGGCGGTTTTTCAGTCACATTAGAAGCATTGCCCAATCATTATGAAGTGCCTCATGAGTTGAACAAAAGTGTACATAACCACACTTGGGGAAAAGTCTGGCGGTTTTTCAGTCACATGTACTCCTTGATTTTCAACAATGTCATCTTCTCTATATCTTCTTCCTTGTGATAATAATTGTGGTCTTCAACAACAGCATTAGCACCCTCACAGAGTGCAACCTCATTTGTACTGCACACAACTACTTCTTCCACATGCCCATTATGTAGGAATATGGTTGAATGATCAAGGTTTTGGGCAACAATGGCCATAAGGTCCAGTTTTTCCAGCAAGTAAGAACTCACATGCTGGTGTAATTTTTGTGCTACAATTTTTTCCAATTTGCCGCACTTAATTATGTCTAGGATTTGCCTTTGAACAATTTTTTTCCACCTCTGTAAAGTCGTCTTATTCAGATCATTTGCTGCACTTCCACGTATTTGTTGCCAAAATGCTTTAACAAAACCGCGGTAGTCATCAAGACATAAAATGTCAAAGTTCACCATTGTATGTTGAGTATACGCATATGTATATAATAACCTGAAACATGTTAGAACACAGAACAGGATAAATATAATTTGTAAGATATTACCAAAACATTTCATACAAAAGAAAGTCATTTGCAATGAACAGATGACAGAGTGATCATTCCAAACCATCATACACTAAAACATGTATATGTTTACATTGAAGTAAATTGAACGACACCTTATTATTTGTAATGCCACTCCGATGATTCTTCCTGCTGTTCACATTCTCCTCGCCAATAATGAGTTGCTCATCTCCACAAAATGCTGTTATCCTCTCAACAACGCGCCGTTCACAACTCGCTGCTCACCAATCAGGATGAGTACACGCGCCGTACACAACTCGCTGTTCACCACTTACGACGAGTATACGCGCCGTACACAACTTGCTGTTCACAACTTACAACGAGTATATGTGCCGTTCACAACTCGCTGTTCACCACTTACCACAAGTATACGCGCCATTCACAACTCGCTGTTAACGCGCCGTACTTGTAGCGCGATTTAAAGGATGTGCTGTTCACAAGTTAGAACTCAATGTTTGTTCACACTTGGCGTATTCATGACTCTTGTGTGAATCCTAAAAATTCCTGTAAAGAGTAGAAATGCATTTCAATTTGAACTTTTATATCTTACACATGATTGTATGGAATGCTTTCAGAAATGATCATCATGTACATTCATTTTATAAGTAATTCCCCACAATATTAAAGCGATTGAAAATATCCAATAAAAAAATGCAGCACGACTTTCACAAATATAAAAACAATTTCAGCTTAGTGACTCGGTAACAAAAAAATTATTTAAAAAAATGCAAAACGATGTGTAATAATTTTTGGGAAGTTAATCATCATCAGATGAAGAATCTGTCAAATTTTTTTGAGCCATATCTGAAAAAGACTCCTGAACATGTCTGCTGAATAGATTTGGCCAAATATCGTGACGTTTGTAATAAACATCATTCAGCCACACTCTGAAGCTCTGAAATTCTTCGGAAACACAATCCATTTCTTGCATGTAGTGCCCAATGATTGTCCTCATTTGTTTCTCGTAGCACGTTTTTATCTGCAAAAAGCCAGAATTGTACGTATTATTATTTTCTATGCAATTCCCTTAACATTCTGCACACTAACCCATTTCTTGAACGTCACAATGCCAATGTTTGGTTTTGTTGAAAATGAGGAGGCATCTTTCTTGATGATGTCTTTCATCATGTCATTCAATTTTTCGTCTTGCAAATTTGTTAGCTTCCAGACCTCGTCGGTTAGTATAGAACGCATTAAACCAGGAACAAACGGTGACCCTGTGATTCATATTTTGAATTTCGATTAGGATGAAGCCCACTTTTTAATTACATACATGAACATGTAAAAAATTACATTTATACTAACTTGCCATCTGGTGATAGTGAAAACATGCAGTCAAAACGGAAGTTTATGAATGGACTTTCTTGCAATTCTTCGTTTTGAACATCCTCCTCATCACTGGAACTGGCAGATGTACTTCTATTCTTCTTGGCAGATGAGGTGCCTGAATACATGCCGTACTTTAAAATTGCACCACATGAATCAGCTGGAAAGAGTGATCTTGCGAGGATGTTGTAGAAAATGCCCTTCCCAATAATTTCATTAGGGGCCTGTAACATAGTTGAAGGACATGTGTATTACATCAAAAGTCTGTGTTAAACAGAGTATGCTTTTTGTTTTATACACATATCATCTTTTTCTTTTCCTCAGGTGTTTCAGCTATCGATGCAAGAGTACGACGGGCAAGGTTCTTGCAGTATTTTCTCATCCGTTGGATAAGACAGTAAAGGTCATCCAGTCGAATGAAGAGTCCTACATCAGTTCCGTCTTGACTAGGCGCACAAGCAATCATGACGCATGGAGTTAATTCCATTTCCTAAAAAAATTGTGACTTCAGTATATTGCTATATAATTTGTAAGTAACGGTGAAAAGTTACTGTTTAACACAATGAAATTCAATTAGCTTTATGTCCGAAAATGAAGAATACACGAACATATGAAATAATGTGTACTATTCGCACATTATAAATAGCGATGTGTAAATACCAACAGCGCGTAAATTCCAAATATACAATGCGCTGTTCTTCCTTACGACGCGCTTATAATATTTCAAATATACCCTGCGCTGTTCTTAATTACGACGCGCTTATAACATTTCACACATAAACTGCGCTGTTCTTACTTACGACACGCGCTGAATACAGTAACAGCGCGTCAGTCACAACACCAGCTACATATTTGTGTAACATTCAAAGAAAATGCATTTCGAAAGTGTGTAGTAAAGTATTACTCACCTCGCCAATTGCTATAGAAACCTTTTCTTCCTTACTGATGTCCTCCACCCACAGGCTTCCTTGGTACGTGTACTTTGGGAACTGCAACTCTGTAGACCTGAATGCCCCAGGAACGCACCTCATAGGGATAATCCAGGATGATAGGCAGGCTTTATTGTGTTCTAATTGCAGCCATGAGGTGCAGCCAACATCAAAAATGCATGATGACATTTTTGTCCTCCACTCATTGTTTACTCCTGAAGAAGGTGTATAATTTAATGAATGGTTTAATACAAGAAAGTGGAATGAAGAGCATGTACACATTTCTTTTGTATACCAACCATTAAAGTCTGGAGCTTTCCCCTTCATGAAATCATGCAGTTTGTAGTGTCCTTTCAAAGCCCACTGCATGAACCATGCAAATTGTACAACTGATGCAGGAGACTTCCTTAACTTGCATTGAGGTGGTGGACTTGTAAAATTCCCTATGAAGTTATGAAATAAATACATATTACAACAGTGAAATGTTTAACTCAACACAAGGAAACAATTTTGTAAAAATTTTTTTTTTCAAAATGTTCAACATTTACCTTTATCATCAACTTCTGCAAACCTGCCATACAGGCTTGCAACAGGGCCAAGTGTCTTCTTATCATGCTTTGGTGTTTTCTTGGGAGGACACTTGTTTTTTCGGACGTATTTCCTTTTTTGGACTGTAGCATTTGTACTTTTCTGTAATTTTAGTAAATAAAATCAATTATAAGTAATGCTAATTTATATTTAGTACCTGTTGTTGAGAACGTTTATCAATGCCGCTACGTGATGCTTCCTTTAATGAATCAAGTGAAGATGCAGAGGTACATGCAATACTGTTGGCTTCTTTCTGTACATGAGGACCAGGAGCAGCAGACTTACAGCCCTTATTGAAAAAGAATCACAGCACATTTCAATACAGAACAATCAGTTACTTACATGAAAAGTAATTTCTCACCTTCATGGATGCCCTTATTATTTTCTTCGCTTTCTTTGCAACTTCATACAATGCATCATCTTGAATTCCCTTAAGCTGCATTTCTTCAACGTTATGTACTAACTCCAAGACCTTCTCACATTTCTTACAATTAGGCCCTTCACTGCTTGAATTTGTGAAGCATGCATGCAGCAGCAGCTTCAGCATGTTGACGTTGCAATAATCCAATCTGTGTGTGTAACAGAATTCAACAAGTTCCTTCCCTGCACTGCATCCCTTGCACTCTCCCTCATCAGCAATTGGGAGTTTCGTTTGAATACCTGAAAAAGAAAGACATGTATAAGTTATAATACATACTTGTAAGTTAGATTACATACTTGTAATTGTAAAGTAAACGTAGGACCACGAAAATGTAAAAAAGACAAGGAATCATTCAGAAATATAACATTACTGTTGGTATGTAAACATTACTGTTGATACTGGAAATATAACATTAATATAACATTAATGCATTTACCAATGTGTTGTCTTGTATTTGAACCTTCCAAACTTGGTTGCTCTTCCACTCCATCTTCAAGCAATGCATCTGAATCAGTTGGGTTTTGGTCTGCTTCCACGAATTGTGATGAATGTTCATCTGGAAAAGGTTTACTTGACATTTCCATTGTATGTGAAAGGAAAAGTGATTATTATGCGTTATTCTAGTGTTATTCTCATCACCTGCATCATTCAAGTTAATTACTGATTATTACATATACACGTACTTCCTGAGTCCGGAATTTCATATTCAGGCAATGACAATTGATTGGTTTGTCTCAACTCAGCAACATCAGCCACACCATGGTCTGGAACTTCCATATCTAATTTTTTGAAAGAAAAGATAAACATTACATATTTCAACCTTGTGTTAATAAAAATATACATACATTCCAATTCTTCTGTACCTCTGTCAGGCTGAGGCAATTCCAGGGGTGGGGTTACATCAGTAACCTCAGGAACATAAAGTGTAACTTCTGTATCTACACCGTTTGAATGAAAATGTTAACATTACAGCATATCTTAACCTTGTGTTAATAAAAATATGCATACATTCCAATTCTTCTGTACCTCCGTCAGGCTGAGGCAATTCCAGGGGTGGGGTTACATCAGCAACCTCAGGAACATAAAGTGGAACTTGTGTATCTACAGCGTTTGAATGAAAATGTTAACATTACATATGTGAAAATTGTGTTATTACAAGTATACTTACATTCAAATTTTTCTGATGCTGCGTCAGGTTGAGGAACTTCCAAGGGTGGGGTGGAATGAGCAACAGCATGCATTTCGACTTCAGTATGTTCGTCACCTAAACCAAAATAAGTACTTTACGTTCTTTTTTCATTGTGTTACTCCAAGTACACGTAGATCCCAAGCTTTCCACAGCAGTGTTGTTTGTTGGTTGTAGCTCTCCAGGAATGGAATCAGGAGGTACTGAATGGACTGCAGGAGGTCCTCTGTCATCACCTTGTCCTATTACAGTTTCACATCCCGTTTCATTTTCTTCTTCGTAAAGCACTCGGCATAACTCCACCAATTCTGTAAGTATATTAATTTTAACATACATAACATAATGATAAGGATGATAACATTAATCATTTTGTAGAAATGTGAAACAAATTGAAACTCACTGTTTTTCTTCATGCATGAAAGAATTAGAGTCTTCAAGACTTCAATGAAGCTATCCAGGTGATTGGGCCTTAACTTGTTAGACGTAATTAATGCGTACGCCTTGTCCGCCTTCTGCAAGTCTCTTTGAATTAGGCGGTACACCGCCTCAGATTCCATATTCTGCACTTTTGGTGAGTGCATGATTGTTGAACAATACGCTGCCAAGAGAGCTCTGAATGTGTTAGCATTGTATGTAGTATTATTAATTTCCGCAGCTGTCACATTGCGGCACAAGTGAATATTACTCATCTTAGACACGTTTCACCAAAAATACTCAACAAGCCTGAAAAGGATTAAAAAATGAATTCCCATTAATGTACTTAAAATAATTACCCATAAAAAACATTGCACACAACAAATACATTCCCTGCTTAAAGAATTAATAGGAAAAAGACATGCAGCATATCACACAAGAAACACATTCCTGTATAGAATGCATGGGACACAAACAGCGTGTTGTCGTAGCCCTAAGTTGCCGCGCTTACGGAAATGGCGCAGGGTAAGAGTAAACAGCACATGTATACATTCAATTTTGAAGAACGCTGCCTTGGGATCATGAAAGGGCGCGTTGTGAAACTGCGAGTGTGAAAAGCGCGTCATATAATTGGAGACCTGAGTCATATAATTGGAGAGCTGCGCTTTGAATATGTGAACGACACGCCAAGAAAGTGGAGACCCGGCAGGGTTAAGTGAACAACTGGAGCGATTAGTGTATGGGAACGGGAATTTGTGGGAACAGGGATCCTATACCTATGAAGAGATACAATTAAATAACCAAAAAAAGGAACTGCTGGGGTAATACTTACATGCCAAGATTGCAAAACCCGGCCCTTTAATTTGAAAAAAAACCACTGACATCAGAAATTAATGCGTACTGTTATATTCGTTCTTCTTGATACAAAGAATTGTTTAAAGCTGTTATACAATTACTTATCAAAACTGCAGACTGAAGACGTCTTGAAAATGTTGCAACTTTCACTTTTTTTGGTCTTGATTTGTTGGTAGTGAGCTAACATGCTGTATTGGCAGGCCAGATGAAAAGCCTCTGCGGGAGAGATGTTGCCCGCAGGCCGTATCTTGGGCACCCCTGACATAGATCGTGTCACTAGTATGTGAAACAGCATAAAAATTGCGTACTCACCTCATCTTCATAACCCTGCTCTACAGTTCACAAAGCGCCGTTCCCATACACAAATTGCTGATGGTGTTCACCACGCACAGTTCCTCGTAACGCCCTTTACACAACACGCCATTCACTTTGCCCTGCTGGGTCTCCACTTTCTTGGCGCGTTGTTCACATATTCAAAGCGCACCTCTCCACTTATATGACGCGCCGTTCACAATCGATGTTCACATCCACATATTCTCTGAACGCAATTTCATCAACGCGCCATTCTAGTCACGTTGCGTAACTTGAAAAAAGAAACGCCGTTTGCGTATGAACGCGATTTTGACAGCGCGCCTTCCACAAGTTCCTTTGTTGGAATTCCTGAAATTAATGAAAGTACACATTACATAATATACATTCCTTGCTTCTCATACTATTAACAATTAAGATGATGCAAGGATGATTTACAAATGCTCCAAAATTATTTTATTCAACATAGGATGCATTTGTACATTCATGAAGCTGTCATAAAATTATTACATCATTATCAACTTCAGTACCTTTTACTTTTAAACCATCAGCCCTCGCACTTTCACTTTGACAATTTTCCAACAAAATTTCAATTTGAACGCTTATGTAGTCTTCATTCTTATTTATATTTACAAGAATTGAATCTTCTCCTCCAACTTCTTCCTCTTGATTCTCCATTTCCCCTGAAAGTTTCCTTTTCTTACTTCTTTTTGCTAATTTCAGGGATTCCACTTCTTCTGCCACAAGATGCATTTGACTTTCTTCCTCTGCAGTCAATTTCTTCTTATGAATCCTGCACACAACAAGAAACTAATGAATATAACTTCAGTCAATACACTGCCTTATGTAGACAAACTCAGGGTTGGCTAGTTTTCTTGCCAGTTTTACTTCTATGAACTAGGAAAAAAAGTTTCGGTACTTACGGACAAGAAGAAAGAACAAAGGAGAACAGGAGTAAACGTAAAGGAGTCCACAACGTCCACTTTAAGTTTAAAGGAGGAATGATTATTTTAAAGTGTATCATGCATCTAAAAATACATGACTTACATTTTAGTTTCCTTTCGTTCTGAAAGGGTTGGAGGATGTGCGATTTCTTTGAGTTTAAAAACTTGTAAATCCTTCCTACCCTTTGGGAAATGCATAAGTTTCCCTTTTAACCATTTCTTGTACACAGGCAACATGTACCTGCATACAAAGGGTTCCATCGGAAATGTAACATTAGCAGCAGATCTGAAACCAAAAATAGGAAACATACAAGTGAGGAATTCTTGCACAAAAGTAGTATTCTAAGCTTACTCGCAGTTACAGAAGGTGACCCTCAGCCCGTAAGCTGCCCAAAACTTGAGGGCGCAATTGAGGGACACATTGACATTGAATCCAACATTGAACCCGCCATGGTAGCCTTTAGGAAAAGTCACTATCATGTCCC
>CAJPEX010003244.1:2367-15027 GCA_905338405.1 Notodromas monacha | reverse complement strand
AATATGTGCTGCTAACACAGTGGCTTTATGCAAATCAGGGTTTAATACTAAAACATACCTGGAAAAATTGCTACAAGGGTTTCCCCAAGGGAAGCTCTTTCACTTCCTCATACGTTCATTTTTCCTACGTTTTGTCCAGTCGCCAAATTACAAGGTTCCTGCATTGCACACGCGCAGTGTGTAGAAACACTGTATTACTCAGGGACCCCGACAACATTACTGCAGTGTAAATAACCTGTTTCTGACTCATGGACCCCGTTCTTGTCACCTTATTCCCATTTTCGAGGACCCCTACTCTATACGAAGTTTTCTTAATGGCCATAAACAAGGAGATTTAAAGCAGTTCACACAACCTTCTACATTTGTCTTAACATGCATGGCATACCCTGTATGGGGTTCGACACTGGACATTGCCAATTTCGAGAGGACCTGATTTCAAATCCCACGTCAGGACCCAGAAAAACATGCCAAGGAATAGTGGTTAATGGAAGACTGGGTACCAATTACGGGAGCACAGATTTCATGTGATTCCGACTTTGTACTCGGGTCATCCAAAAATCAGCATGCGTCAAGAGGAGATGCTGGAGACTGCAGGAGGGGGTATGACACCGTGAGGACGGGGACTTGACACGTGTAGACCTCGCTGTTAAACGGTCAGGAGTTTTACAGAGGGATTTGCATGTGATAAGTCTTTTGGCAGAATCATCATTAAAAAAACAATATAGAAGGACAGTATCATATATGTTCTTCTTCCAATTAAAAGTAGTACTGCTTATTTATAGTGGTTATAGTGGTAGGGAATTCCTTAAGTAGTCTTTTTCTCTAATTTAATCATTTATTAAACAGAGGATCAAAATGAAACATACGACATATCCATTAAGAAATGGAGAATGTGTGCGCGCTGAGCTAACTATAAGGCATCTTGCGCTATTCATTCTCATCAGGGCGCGCCTACTATATAAGCGCACTGTGCTGGATTTTGAAATGATATACTGCGCTACTTCTTTTGAGCACAGCGCAACAATTGAAATGATAGCGCACTCTACGGTTTTTTGAAGGATGTTAAGGTGCGCTATACTTCTTTTCATCACGGGGCATGCCAACTCTAAGGATAGCGCACCCCACTGTATTTTCAAGGATTCTTAGGTGTGCTACACTTATGTTCAGTATGGCGCGTGTCAACGTAAATGATAAATTCTAAGCCAACTATTTTGCTGTGTGCGTATATGAAGTATAATAAGTTTTAAAAGATATGCAAAAAATTTTCTTCACATACACTAACATGAAATATAATAATATTGATGTCATGTGCATACATACATCACAGCAAATTTCATACATTGCGCTGTTTTTAAATTAACCTTGCGCCAAAAGCTTATACAACCACGCGCCATACACTTATTAAACGCCATGTACACAGCGTGTGGATTTTGGTGGGAAAAGCTGTTACATAAAATCCATTCTCCCTTCCTACATCACAAGCAAAACATCCATTTTCAAAAGCCATTCATGATGGGTGTTTCATGGGTGTGAAAATGTGTACTTCTCAAATGCGTTCACAATGTTACAAAACTCAGTTTCTGCTGAAATTCTGGAAATCACCCGTTTTCATCTATCCATGAAAGATGGGTGTTTTGCGCCTGGGTCCATACGCCTGGCAGTAAAACAGCTGAGAGAAAATCACCCGTTTTCGAAAATACCACCCGTCTCCAATCACCCATGAAAAACGGGTCTTTGATGGGTGATTTTTGCCAGGGGCTTGACGCCTGGCTGGAAAACAGGTGATTATTTGCTGGGAAGAACTGTTGGAAGGCCGCTGAGGAAAATACCGCTGCCCTATCCAAATGGATGATTTTGAAGGATCCCAATTGGGCAAACACGTCGGCAATGAAGGAGCAGAGAGCGTTTGCTGTCGCTCATTTGATTGGTTGGGCAATTGCCTGTTTTGAAAAGTAGTCGACTACAACTAACGCATATCGGTGGCCCTCTTGTGAGGGCAGGAATGGGCCCCAGAAGTCGATTCCGAGGCGGTCATGTTTTTCTGCCGGTGGTGTTGGTTCCAGCGGTGCGCCCACTTTGGACGTTGCTGCGTTGAACGTAAAGCACTTGGCGATTTGGCGGAAGATATTGGCCCGCATGTTAGGCAATGTGAATTTTTGTCGCAGATGTTGGAATGTTTTTTTCCAATTAGGGTGCCCCATTTTGAGATGGTATTCCTCTATCAGGGCGTGCCTTTCCTCTGTCAAGGGGATTTCTCTGAGCTTGATGGAGTGGAGCTGTATTCTACTGAGTGCATCTGGTCCGGTGAGCGATTTCCCCGGTCGGTGCACCATTGTATATTGGAAGTATTCCAATTTTAACTTGAGTCTGATGATCCTTGTATTGGTTAGTTCCCCGAGCAGGGCCTTATGGTCTGTCACAATTTTAAACTGGTGGTGTTCCACGTAATGACAGAGTTTCTTTGTGGTTGCCCAGACCGCTGCCAGCAGTTCTCGCTGGGTATTTGAATACCATGTTTTGGTCGGCATGAGTACGCGGCTAGCGTATTCCATAATGTGTGGCTGTCCCTGGTCGTCCAGCTGCACCAATATTGCCCTGATTGCCATGGTGGACGCGTCGCAATGTATCTCTGTTTGCCAGGCAGGTTTGAATCGTTTGAGTCTGGCTGCTTGGGCGATTGCTTTTTTGAGTTCTTCAAAAGCCGTTTTGGCTTGGGCGGACCACTGCAGGGCTGTGGCCGGTTTGACCGGAATGGTCAAGCAAAGTACTTTCTCTAATTTTGCAAAATTTGTTGGGACGTGCGCTTGTAAGTACATTGCAAGTCCTAGGAATCTCTGCATTTGCCGTGTGGTTTTGGGATTTGGGAATGCCTCAACCGCTTTAAGGTGCTCATTGGCTGGGCGCGTGCCCATTTTATCTACAATATGTCCAAGGAACTTAATTGACTCGGCGAGAAATTGGGATTTGGCAATGTCCATGGAGGCCCCTGCAGCTGTTAGGGTCTTGAGTACTTCGGAGAGGTTTTTTGTTACCTGCGCGAAGTCAGTTCCAAAGATGATGACATTGTCAATGTACACCAGGCATTGTGTGTAGAGGTGTGGGTGCAGAATCGTTTCCATCATTCATTGGAATATTGCGGGCCCCGTTTTAAGCCTGTAAGGCAGGACCGTATACTGCATCTGGCCTCTGGGCATCAAAAATGCTGTCTTATGGTGATCGCCATGTGCTAAGGGGATGTGATGATACCCCAAATGTAAATCAAGGCAACAGAAGTACGCATTCTGTTGCCCTAGTGCATCCAGGATGTCTTGGATGACTGGCATCAGATAATTATCCGGTAGAAGGACTTTGTTGATCTCCCTGTAATCCTCCATGATTCTCCACCTTTTGATTGTTGGTGCGTTCAGGTCATTGTCTTTCAGCGTTAAAAAGGCAGGTGAGTTAATGGTGGACTGCGCTGTTCGATTATTCCTGCTTGGGTGTAATTATTGATTATTTTGTTAAGCGCAGGGGTCTTATCCGGTGATATACGGATGCGTCTGGGAGGTTTGGGGTCTTGTCTGTTTGTTGGGAGCGCTGCAACGTACTGTGGGAACAGTCCGTGCTTGCCTCTCCATTGGAAGATGTTCTTCTGGTGCTTTAGCAGTAAGTTTGTTGCTGTTGCTTGTGCTTGCTCTGAGCCATCCACAAATTGAATGCCATCACCCGCGGGGGCTTGAGGCTCCTTGTTAGCTGGTTTGATATTCTGGAATGCTGAAAAGATACGCTGCCCGTTGAGGGTTATGCAGAAGGGGAGATCCCAAAGCACGTTGAGCCCAATGATGATGGGGTAACGCGAATTGGATAGCAGAAAGAAGGACGCGCGGTAGATGGCTGAGCCAAGGGAAAAGTTTGTACTCACTGTATGCGTTAGGTTTGTAGAGACGTGGAGGATGGCTGCCAAAATCCACACTTGTGTGAGATGTTGCGTAAGTCCTACCTCAGCTGCAACGTTGGTGGCCATGAACAACGGTGTAGTGCCTGTGTCGATAAGAGCTCGGACGCAATGTCCATTGATTCCAATTAGGATGGTAAGGCTGTCGTCGGATGCTGAGGGGATCAAACAGAGGACAGCCGTGACTGTCCAATCTTTGAGTTTTCCTGCTGCGGGCAGTTTGCTGCTATATGGCCTGCAAGACCACATTGGACGCACTTAGTTGCCTGCACTGACTGAGTCTGATTAGGCAAATTCACCTGGTTAGCTGGATTGTTGCAGCAATCCGCTGTTGAGTGCGCCACCATTTGTCCCGGGTGGTATGCGCAGTTTTGTAAGGCGCGTGCTGGCGCTGCCAAAGGAGTGGAGCTCCTCGACCCGGACTTGGAACAGTCAGTGGTTGTGTGAAACACGTACTTCTGGTGGTGGTCACAGTAGTACTTTGGTATTCCGGAGGCTGTCAATTTTGGCGGTCTTGCCTGGCCTGGCACCGGAGAAGCCACCATCACCCTTGTTGGCGATGCCGGGTGCGTTCGTCGATACTTGTCCACATGCGCGAGACAGTCGTCCCACATAATGGTCCTGTCAGCTGTCGCTTTGGCGTGGAGGAGTGCATGCATGCCTCCCGTGGTGATTGATAGCAGTTGGCCAATCAGCCCTGCCGTGATTGTGCGCTCTTGGTTGGGAATTTCTTCCGGTTTGAAGGCAAGGTACCGAATATATTCTTCTTGCAGGTGCTGGCCAAATTCGGCGTATGATTTGTCCTGTGTCGGGCGCATCTTCTGGTACCTCTGAAAATGCTTGAATGGCGAGAGGCCAAAACATACCTTGAGGCGTTCAACTATTTGGTTGTATTGGAGGTATCCCTGTTTGCACAGGATTTGTGCTGCCTCCGCTACCTTTGGTTGCAAATCTGCAATGAGGTAATCGATCCGCGTGTGGTTAGGTGTGGCGTTGTGCCAAAAAGCGATCGCCAGGCGGCGTAGGTAGCCTTCAATGTCCTTGTTTGGGGACTGTTTGGGATAGTCAACCCGTCTTCGGAGGAGTGATGCCGTGATGTCGGCTGCCGTTGGCCTGGATGTCAAGTCCCGTGGTGTGTTCATAACCACATGGAGTGGTGTGATACTGCGAATGTGTAGCGTATTCACTAGGTCGTTGCGGTTTTTGTCTGTTGCCCCCGGGATGTTATACACAGTACAGTATGCGCGTATCGCAGGGAGGTTTAGGCTTGCCCATGGATTCATGAGAGCCTGTGGGTTGGATGAGGTGGTTGCATGTCCAGATCCTGATGTGCCATTCGGCGCGTCTGGGTTTTCGGTGCCGTTTCCACGCTGGTTTGCCATCTGTAAGGCTGAGCCCCCAGTCAGATTTGACTCGATTACAACCTCAGAGAGTCAAAGATCAAACACTCCAAGATTCAAACAGATCAGGAAATGATCACAACGATTTATTAATACCCGGGTTAGCAAACACCAACACTTTATCTACAGAGATCTGTACACTTTGGAAGTCAGGCACTGAGTGACGCCTGGGGCTGAGCAAGACCCCTTACTCAACGGTAACGTAAGATGGCCGCCGGAAGCGCACGGGCTTGGCTGGCCGAGGCCCTGTGATTGGCCCAGTTACAAAACGTAAAAACACATCGAAGACGTGAAGCCTGTCGCGCGGGACACAATGGCCGTCGGCGGCCGTTACTAAATCATGATGAAAGGATGGATTTGTTTGAATGATTTTTGGTGATGTCTGGCCATAGAATTTTGTTGTCTGATAGCACCAGCGATTTTACTTGCGTTACGAAATGTGTATGAGATGCATTCTGTATCTTCCGACCACCTGTTGAAATACTGCACTGTAGTAAAAAGTGCGCCGTATGTTTGAAGGATTTAGGCTCTTCACTTAATCCTCTGTTGTTGAAATGTAAAAAGTGTAGAAAAATTGTGAAGAATTTGTTTACCATGTATGTTTGGCCTTTTTTATTTGAGCGGGGATTGAAATAAATTCTGTGTTCGAAAAAATGCAAGAATAATGTGCTTCTTTGCTTGTTCGATGCCTGAAGTACTTGCAATAATTTTAATCCAGTTTTACAATGTTTTGATTTTTATGCTTTTCATTTTCGGGTTTTATTCTTTCCATCGAGGATGGGTTCGGAAATGAGTGAAATGTGACATTTCAAGTCGCAGTTCCGTGAAATGTGGTTTATGAATAATTTAAAAAATAAATGCCCTGTGGAATGAGGATCCCTGGCAAGAAGTTGAATTTTTTTCATGCACACCCATGAATTGTGATTTACCTATGAAAAAGACATATGAAAATGAGTCCGACGACCTTTATTAAGGTGTTGGAAAAGTTTTAAATTTTCCTCATAAACTGTACATTCAACATTAGTTCTAAACAGTAGTTTTGAATTTGGACGGAACCGCGGTGACCGGCAGCGGAAGGCAATGAAGGAAAATAAGTAAATCGAATAAATGTTGGGCTATATGCAGTAAAATTATTTTGTAAGCGCAGAACAAGTTGGGAGAGACTTCATACCCTTGGAAGTTCGAGGGTCACTGGACCCGTCCAATATTTCGCCGAAAATAAAATAAAGAAGTCGATTCCCCTCTGGTATACCGCTTCCTTTTGGAGGCAACCGGTTTTCAATTCTAGCATCCGCGGGACGACAGACAAGATTTTGCTTTGCACTCATGAAACACAGTGGATCGGGAAGTATATATTCAAACACAGTATTATCTAGTGCTTGATAATGTGGGTTCTTCTTGGGATTGGGAATTGTCTTGAAGTGTGCTGGACCCCATCCACCGAAAAAACGGCCGCCAGCAACAACGTTGGCGCCTCATCCCAGCGTATACGAAGCTGAGTACAGTATGCGCGTTCCTCGAGTTGAGATTGTCTTTGCTGAACGCACAGAATTACTAGATCTTCCAATCGTGCTTATCATCGGATGAAGGCAAAAGCGTGTGCCGACGTTTCTTCCGGGGTTTTTTGTTTTACCGCTTATTGAACCGTTCATGTTATGAGAGTTTATATATTCATCCCGCGGTGATTCGATTTATAGCAGCTTAAACATGAGTCATGTGCGAAGCATCGTCTAGTACTCTAGTATGTAGGTCTGGAACTGCAGAAATACACTATATTTGATGTACTGCGTGTACCGTATTCCTCCGTCGATTTCCGAGTTCGGCACCGCGTCAGTCAGGTCCCAGCATGAGTTCATTCCCTGGCTGTTGAATGATAGTCAATGCCATCAGGTCATTGATTATGTGGAACCTATGTTGGAGTGACCATATTCCTGGTGACAGCAATAATTATCCCTTGCAACTTGCGTAGATATCCCGAAAAAGGTCTGTGAGAATTTTTGGATTTATTTTCGGATCAACGTGCTGGCATTCGTTACTCCGCGATGAGTGCGTTCCTTGCGAGACTGGATTATGGTCTTCGAGACCTTTCATACATGGAATTGGGACGAAGTGATGCAACAAAAGATGGTTCACAAAGAACCAAGAAAAATGGGAGGAAGATTACTGTTGCGTGTTATTTCGAAAGATCAGGGAGAGATGTTGATGTGAAGACGCCACTTCGGCTGCGTGAGTATATATGCTGTAGAATTTTGAAAACGTATCAGTTTTATTATTGGAGAAACGCTTCATTTGTTACATTCCTTGTTCTCAGATGTTCACAAAGAACAAGGAAATGGTGTGAAACTCGGAGCCGCTTGTGCAAAGCGTGCACCTTTGGAGAAGATATTTTCCATCAGTGAGGATTCCAACGGAGCCTTCGCCTTAACTATCGCCAAAACACTGACGGGAGTGCCCTTATTGTTATTATGTCTGAATGAGGTCATTTTGCGTGTTGAGCAGAAATCCGTGTATCTTCTGAGACATGGAGACATCATAGAGGGCATATTTTCTAGAATGCGTGAGTAATTATGTTCAATCCCTTTTATGATGGAAGCGAAGTATCGTGAGCACCTATTCTTCCCATGAATTACTTTGGGTATCCGAGAAAAAATTCTTGCTACACCGCGGCTAAGATTGGCTAGACCTACATTCACAATCTCTGCCCTTCCTTTACCAAAGTTTGTCTTCAGTTGACATGAAAGGTTTTATTTTTCATTTCACGATTTCAATTAAACTTTCCCGTTCCGCAGCGCCAGAATATAACGGGACGTTTCTCATTATCAAAATGGGGGGTTTTTCGCTTGGAACGCATGATTAATATTACAGTATTTTAATTTTTTTCGTTCTCATCGACATACCTTTCAAAATATTTGAAGTATTCAGTGCAGAATCAAGGGGCGTTAAATAGTTAGCATTTGAACCGCGATTGTGCGATTTACTCTCAGCTCCTCAATTTTATATTGGGTGATCGTACCCATTGGAAAGACAATTGAATGATACTCTGTGAACTATATCTATCTTGATCGATTGATTCAACGAAGGTTAGCTCTATAGAGTTTCGACTGACTGGTCTCATGATGTACCAGCAGTCATCATCATAGCCATCTTCTACAGAACAAATTCAGGAAATCCCTATGGGTAAATTTAATCAGTTCAAACTCGAAAGCCGATAATTAGATATGAACGAAATTTTCTCCAGTTTAATTTTTTCCTCCCCAGGATTCGTGCTGAAATGAAATACTGTAGATGCATTTTATACTGTATTTTCAAACCTACAGCTCTTGCAGATTTCTCGCGCAACTTTTCTTTTGTAATATTCTGTATAGGCGGGATTTTCCTTTCCAGCAGTTGATTCCCTGGGAAAAATATTGCAAAACTGGTTTTTAAAATCTTTCTATCATCTCTGTGAAATAAAGCTTTGGTTGAGTGAGTTATATATGAAAGCAATGAAGACGGATTGTTTTTTGCAGCTTGCTTCAAGATCATGTTCCTCCTCGGTGGTGACTCCAACATCAAAGAACCACAGACCTCGCAGCTGCTTTCATGTCCCAAGCGGGTTCTCAAGAATATTGTCAAGTTTTTGACGCCATTTGAAATGATGGAGGATGTGGTTCCAGTTTGTCGGCAATTTTTCGAACTGATGAGGGATGGAAGCATTTGGACTGATGTTGAGCTACGCATCGTTGATGGAATGACAAGTGTCCCATTTGGGCACATGGACAACTATTGCAAAGCTGTATCTGGGTAAGTTTCAGAAATTTCACAGGTTTTTGTGATTGAATCCCATGTATCTGCACATTGAATTGATGGGATGCACAACTGCTAGTGATACCACTGAAGTGGGGGAATTTCGGAGTACTGTACAGTGAGACTCCCAGATGCAGACATAATTGGTGCATCAAGAGTGTCCCTAACTTGAATTGTCCCTAAGTCAAGTTTTGTTTTCCGATAGACTTGCATTATTTAATTTTTATTTGGTGTTTTATGGAAGAAATATTCTCTAGAATTCCACGAAAAAAAATTTGTTTGCCACATGAATTTGATTCAGTGAAGATCTTTTAAACCCAATAAGAACATTTTCAGCACTGAATAGTATACAATAGTAAAGTTCATTGAAATGTTGGCATCTGTAAAAATAACATCCAAGTCACAAAGAGAGAAGGAAGTCCCTCTGTGCTATAGGTAATTTATCTAAATTAGCTGAATGGATGGGAAAAGTACCACATAATTTTTCTTGCATAGATATTAGGGTTGGAACTATCTGTTTCTTGCAATAAAGCCTAATAAAAGTCAATTTTCCTAAAATTTAATGGCAATTTTATCATGCAATGTTCTCATGTTGAGTCATTGTCCCTATGTTGAGCCTTTTTATGATCTTTTGTTGAAAAATAAATGTCCCAATGTTGAGGTGTCCGCATGTGGGAGTGTCACCATATTTTCTTGTCAATTCGGTGAATGAATTTTATGAAATTATTGTATGATGTAATACGAGAACATTCGTTAGTCGTATTATAATTTTATGAATCACTTCCGCGAATTTCTTTTCCCCGTAATTCTAAATGTGTTGGGAATTGAACAATGATGCGCTTCAATTGTTTTATCGAATCATTTTGTAATGATGACTTAGGTATGCCCAAAAGCTCACAGTGGAGTACAAAAGGATGGACGGATTCGGAAACGTCTTACCATGGAATATTTTGCAACCTGTATTTAATCGATGCAAATGGAGTAAGGTGAAGATGCTGGATATTCCGTGCTTGGATCTGCTTGACAAAAATGCGTTGTTTGAATTCCTGACGACTTGCGGAGTGACTTTTCCTCATCTGGAAACACTGGCTGTGCGTAGTCTTGCTGTTGGAAACTTTCTGCTGAAAGTGGCTCAATCCGGTCGCATCAAGTTTCCCAATTGTCGAGAAGTAACTCTACGCTGTTCGTGGGATCAAATTAATCCTGTGAATATGGGCATCGTTTTTCCAAGGCCAGTATTCAGTTCAGCGCGAAGGAAAACATTTCATGAACATTAACTTGATGAATCTATTTGGTTTCAGAATACAAAAATTGCACCTCCATCATGCCGTTATTCTCTTCGGTAATATGTTCAAAGATTTGTCTTCGGAGAATCCAAGAATAATCAAGGACTTCCCCGACTACCTTGGTTCTGGATTGCTTTCTAGTCTTCATGCTTACCAGTTGCCAGTGCAATTAGACGCAGAAGCTTGGCATCGGGCTCGAAATAAGGGAGTTTTTAAGAACCTTGAATCCCTGAGCCTGAATGGAGGACTTTTTGACAACATGCCATTGATCGATGAGGAAATAACATTTTTCCCGAAGGTGATTCTCTATTTATTTAGGCAGTATATCATGATCTTTGAAGATTCTTCCACAGCACAGGCACCTGTGCCAAACAAAGAATGATGTGCGTACAATTCTTCCCTCTTGGAATGTTCGCAGTTGAAGTCGCTGTGGCTCGAAGGTACATCTCCTGTAAAAGCAGTTCGTCATCTACTCTCAATGTCAGTATTGGAAAAGCTGTGGATCAGGAATGTCCGGAAAAAGTCGCGTGTAATGGTACCAACGCACCAAGCTTCTTTCCAGGCAAAAGTACAGAAACTACTTTCGAGGTTTCTTACCGAGCTTTTAGACTTTACACAAAGACGACTGGACACCCTTTGCACGTAAGGTATGAGCTTTTACTACTTGGACCTTACACACCGTAATAAAAAAGAGCACAAAGCAGTCAATGGGAATCCAGCAAGCGTCTTTGAAGAACTCCGTCCCTGTTCAAAGCTGAGAGGGCTGATTCTAGCTGTACCAGATGATCTCCAGTTGGAAGCCATTGGGCCACTATCCCAACAATTGGAGTTCATTGCATTTCCCGGAACAAAACTGAGCAGGGCTTGGTCTGCATTTCGATTTATTCTTGCTGGGAGTAAGAATTCTGTGGAGGATCTATGGATTGAAGTCCGGAACTCAAAGGTGAGAGCATGGTAAAATGAAAGATAAATATTTTGTATACAGTGAGACCCCCAGATGTGGACATAATTGGTGCATCAAGAGTGTCCCTGAATTGAGTCTTGTTTTCCCATAGACTTACATTTTATAGTTTTAATCAGTGTTTTATTGAAGAATTATTTTCCAGAATTCCAGGAAAGTTTTGTTTTGCCGCTTGAATTTGATTCAGTGAATATCTTTTCAACCCAATAAGAACATTTGTAGCATGGAATAGTATACTCCTGTGCAGTTCATTGAAATGTAAAAATAACATCCAAGTCACAAAGAGAGAAGGAAGTCCCACTGTGCTATTGGTAATTTTTTTTTAAATCAACTGAAGGCATGGCAAAGTGATGGGAAAAGTACCAAAGAATTTTTCTAGCATAGATCTTAGGGTTGGAAATATCTGTTTCTTGCAATCAAGCTGAATAAAAGTCCATTTTTGTGAAATTTATTGGCAATTTTATCATGCAATCTCCTCATGTTGAGTCAGTGTCCATATGTTGGGGCTTCTTTTATTGAAAAAATAAGTGTCCCTATGTTGAATTGTCCCTATATATGTCAAGGTGTCTGCATGTGGGGGTCTCACTGCGTGTCATGTATATTAGACATACAAGCTTTCTAAAACAAACACTCCTGACGCTATAGTCCTCCTCCTACATTAATGCAGTATTTATGTTTGAAACCTCTTCAGAGCTTTGATCTCCTCTATAACCTTTTGTCCACTTCACTTGAACACCTATTCAAATGGCAGATTTATGTCTAAGCCACTATATACATCTGTCCGCAACTTGTTTTCCCACAAGCCTTCCCAAAATCATAAGGTTGACAAGGTACGCAAAGTTTATCTGAGCGAAATAACAAACTGGAATATTTCTACATGTGGCCAAATGCTTTTATTGTACTGTATCAAGCAGCCAAGTGACAGGCAACAGCATTGATTGGGAATGAGTCTTCTCTTGGTACGCTGTCAAGAGTTGAGTCCTTCGAAATGTACAAATTCTGATGGCTGAACATTAACAGCATCTCTTTGTCAAAAGAAGTGAACCCTGTATACATATCTGACCTCATGAGTGGTAATGTATGTTTTTGACTGACATTTGATGGTTACTGCGGCTTGAAGGTTCGGCAGAATTTCCGCTTCATGCATGTGCTGATGAATGATCAGAATTTTAATTGCTTCAAATATTTGACCATACTGCCGATTTGTCAACGTCTCCATTTTTTTCTGCTGTTCTGTGTATAGGAAGTGCGGAAAATTATCCGAGCTCTGAGGCCGCTCGAGGGGCTGAAGAA
>CAJPEX010003243.1:0-30613 GCA_905338405.1 Notodromas monacha | reverse complement strand
CTGATGCTGATGCATCTTGAGCCATTGGCTCAGGAGGAGCTCTGTACAATTTCAATGCCAAGAAGAAGCACAGAAACTCGAGCACTTTCCCAATCACACCCACAATCAGCAAGTACCTGAAAAAATTTAAATTCTAGTCAGAAATCTTCATACAATTTTTTTTAATTGGAAAGTTCAGAACTCCTATAAAATACAATTTCACTAGGCTTTTATTGATACAGTAGTTCTGAGGAGATTCAAAAACTCCTTATATACTGTACTTACATTTTCCAGTACTGTACAAAGAACAATGAACAAATTTTTCTACCGAATATTTATTACACTATACCCATGTCCCCTTGAAAAATTTACAACTCCACCAGGAATCGCATGTTCATTCCTAGTTGAACTCCCAGTTTATTGTTTGAACCAGTTTACTTTTGAGGAAAAAAAGGTTTCCATCCAAAACACAAAATTATTAATACATAATTTTGTCAGGTTTTTCAAATTAAAATCACATTTTCTCCCATATGCAAATTTTATCCAATGCTGCAATTTATTCAATGACTCAGATTCTTTCAAGGGCAATTCCATTACGCCATTTTAAAAGAGATAGTGTTATACTTTTTACTTGAATAAAATCCGAGGCAAAATTGAAAATTCAGAAATTCCAATAATTTTAATGGAGACTGGAAAATGAATTTTTTCTAAAGATAAAAAAAATTTGACAAGAAGAGATTTTTAGCATTGTTTTTATGGTGTTGCAGAAAAATTTACTCGAATACAATTTCATTGCTGTAACAACTATTTCTGATGGCATAGAATGTGGAAACTCAATTCAGTCCAATGCAGAAGAAAAAAATTAGATTTGGAAATTTTCATTTTTTTTTTAAGTCTTGAAAAAAAAATTTCTTTGTGTGTGTTTCATTATTATTAAGTGCTACTACCCTGAGTGCACGAGTACGACACTAACTTTATGCGGGACGTTGACGGCTCAACGCGTGGAGGAAAGCTGTTGCTGCTGGAGATCGTGACCCCAGCTGACCCGACGTCCCCTTGCACATCACAGCCTTCACCAGGACCCTCGGGGATCGTTTCCCACAAACTGCACGCCAAATCCATCAGCTTGCCAAAAAGCACGGGCGCCGGGATCGTGCCCAGCACGCGCAGTAGTGCCAACTGCACACCCAATGCTATACTCCTGTCTGCTTCCTCGACAACCCTGTCCATTCGTCAAAAGCATGGAGGAATGAAAATTTAGTCTCAAATAGAAACATGCAGTATTTGTCTTTCAAGATTGTTGCAAGAAAAAAAGACTCACTAAATTCTACAAACTTTGCTTCACAGGGCCACTAAAAAAAAAATAAGCATGGAGGAATGAAAATTTAGTCTCAAATAGAAACATGCAGTATTTGTCTTTCAAGATTGTTGCAAGAAAAAAAAGACTCACTAAATTCTACAAACTTTGCTTCACAGGGCCACTAAAAAAAAAAATTCTCCATGGATGAAATCCTTTGCCTCTGTGTACACGAGGGTTGTCCCAGATGAACGCGACCTCTGATATTTTTAGAATATGTGTGACTGTAAGAATGAAAGAATCGTGACATTGCCCTTTATGTTCTAAGCTTCTGGGTTTTTTTTAACGCGTTTTAATTCACTGCATGATAATAAGTTAAAACTTTCCAGCTAAAGCCAGAGTTCCCTACCCATCTCACAGGGTGCTTCAAATCTGTCAGCTCAGCTAAAAAAATCATGTTTTCTTGTTTTCACCTACTATCTTCTCCACATTTTAGATAATAGTTGAAACAAGAAAAATTCATGTTTTCAGCTAACCCAAAAAATGGTCAGCACAATGTAGGATGGGGTACCAGAAAGTTTTCACCTACTACTATGCAGTAACTTGGAAACTGATTTTAAAAAACTGAAAAAAAATCCCTGAACTTTATATCATTGTGGGCTACGTAATGAATTTTTTTTAAATCACACTTACTCTAAAAATATCAGAGGTCGCTTCCAACTGGGAAAACCCTCGTACTTTTCTTCTGAATCTAAGTCATATGCAGGATTCGCAAAAGTAAAGCAGTACTGAATTTCCTCAAGTTATCAATAGATGGCAGCTCAAAAAACCCCATATGAAAATATCTAGATAACTGGGTTCCTCAACTCTTCACGCAGACCTTTGAAGTATTCTGAACTGATATCTTCATTATTGACAAGCCTCAATAAAAAACAAAATACGTTAAATGATGTAAAAGCGTCATCAGTACTGTACTGAATTATAAGGCTCAAATCTAGGAAACATTTTAGTCCACCTTAGAGTCGCTGTGAGACTCGGCATGGATGTGATGAAAGTCAAAACCATGATCAGCAACAGGAAGAGAATGGCAACAGGTAAATAGGTGCACCCGGAAGAACAGTTTTTCCCAACGCCGGTTCCCAACAGCAGACTCGTTGTGGCATTCTCATTTCCAGCACTGCTTGCTACACACGAACATCTTGAAAATTCCTGCATTAAAAACGAGAGAAAGAGAAAAACTTGAAAATAAAATCGTTGTAATAAATTAAACAGAGAATGTAGAAGGATTATTTTTTTAATTCTTGTCAATACAGTGCAATAAAGGTACAGTATTGTACTCCCTTTATTCAGAATATGAGGAGATACAGTGAGACCCCAAGATGCGGACGTAATTGGTGCATCAAGAGTGTGGTGATGTGGGAATGTCCCAAGTTGAGCCTCATTTTCCCTTACACTTCAATGCTAATGTATAGTAATTAATTGGTTCTCCTTTTTGTCAAAAATTAGAAATGAGTCCTCAAACAATTTAACAAAAATTGTTTTCCTCAACATCAAGTTGTAGATAACAACAGTGCAAAACAAAACCACATACAATCTGCTCTTTTGATATCAAAAAGAGATTAAAAATCAAAGAAAAAGAATAAATCTTGCTAGAACATCCACAGATGATATTTAAAAAAAACTCTGAAAAAGGAATCACAAAATACCTTTCTTTTGATCATAAATTAGAGTGAATTTATCATGAAATATTTTTTTCAAATTTTGTGAATATAAATAGCTTCAAAGTTCTTCAAAATAAATCAAAATTAAAAATTAAATGTTTCAATTTTTGGTAAAACTTCAGAAAAGTGTCCCTGACTTGAGGCAATGGCCAGATGTCAGGCCTGATTTTTGTTGTTGTTTTCAAGTGTCCTTAAGTCAAATTGTCCATATGTCAGGATGTCCACATATCAGGGTCTCACTGAACAATATTCATAATAATGATAATATTATATAAATATCTATATTTATTTATTTAATATATTATATATTGTTATTTACAGTAATAATATTCATGAGTAATTTCTGTCATCTGTGTAAAAAAAAACCTCCCGACGATTTCCCAGCAACTTTCAAAGCTTAGGTACCCCTCACGTTCTCCCCACAAAAAAAGAAAAAATATTCAAAATGTGCAAAATATACCATGAAATTATCTGCGGATCGCTGGGATTCGCTGCAGCNAAAAAAATTCAGAACTTTTTTTTTAAAGAAACACACACAAAGTAATAATAATTCACGATGATGGGACTCACGTGCTCATGCTGTGATTGAAATACGCCCTGCAACTGCCGAGTTGCGCACCTCCTTTGCTGTTGCTGCTGGAGATCGTGACCCCAGCTGACCCGACGTCCCCTTGCACATCACAGCCTTCACCAGGACCCTCGGGGATCGTTTCCCACAAACTGCACGCCAAATCCATCAGCTTGCCAAAAAGCACGGGCGCCGGGATCGTGCCCAGCACGCGCAGTAGTGCCAACTGCACACCCAATGCTATACTCCTGTCTGCTTCCTCGACAACCCTGTCCATTCGTCAAAAGCATGGAGGAATGAAAATTTAGTCTCAAATAGAAACATGCAGTATTTGTCTTTCAAGATTGTTGCAAGAAAAAAAGACTCACTAAATTCTACAAACTTTGCTTCACAGGGCCACTAAAAAAAAAATTCTCCATGGATGAAATCCTTAGCCTCTGTGTACACGAGGGTTGTCCCACATGAGCGCGACCTCTGATATTTTTAGAATAGGTGTGAATGTAAAAATAAAAGAATTGTGACATTGCCCTTTATGTTCTAAGCTTCTGGGATTTTTTTAAACGCTCTTTAATTCACTGCATGATAAGAAGTTAAAACTTTCCAGTTAAAGCCAGAGTTGCCTACCCATTTTACAGGGCGCTTAAAGTCTGTAAACTCAGCTAAAAGAAAGTCCATTTTTTTCACCTACTATCTTCTCCACACTTTAGATAATAGTTGAAACAAGAAAAATTCATGTTTTCAGCTAACCCAAAAAATTGTCAGCACAATGTAGGATGGGTACCAGAAAGTTTTCACCTACTACTATGCAGTAACTTGGAAACATTTTTTAAAATCTGAAAAAAATCCCTGAACTTTGAAAAATTGTGGGCTACGTCAGAATTTTTTTTTTCAAATCACACTTACTCTAAAAATATCAGAGGTCGCTTCCAACTGGGAAAACCTTCGTACTTTTCTCCTTGATTTTTCTCCTGAATCTAAGTCATGCAGGATTCGCACAAGTAGAGCAGGACTGACTTTCCTCAAGTTATCAATAGATGGCAGCTCAAAAAACCCGATATACAATTATCTACATACCTGGGTTTCTCAACTCTTCACGCAGACCTTTGAAGTAATCTGAACTGATACCTTCATTAATGACGAACCTCAATAAGTAACAAAATACGGTAATAGATGTAAAAGTGTCATCAGTACTGTACTGTACAGTATTATAATGCTCAAATCTATAAAAAATTTTAGTCCACCTTAGAGTCGCTGTGAGACTCGGCATGGATGTGATGAAAGTCAAAACCATGATCAGCAACAGGAAGAGAATGGCAACAGGTAAATAGGTGCACCCGGAAGAACAGTTTTTCCCAACGCCGGTTCCCAACAGCAGACTCGTCGTGGCATTCTCATTTCCAGCACTGCTTGCTACACACGAACATCTTGAAAATTCCTGCATTAAAAACGAGAGAGAGAGAAAGAGAGTTAAAAATAAAATCGTTGTAATACATTAAACAGAGAATGTAAAAGGATTCTTTTTTAATTCTTGTCAATACAGTGCAATAAAGGTACAGTATTGTACTCCCTTTTTTCAAAATATGTGGAGATACAGTGAGACCCCAAGATGCGGACGTAATTGGTGCATCAAGAGTGTGGTGATGTGGGAATTTCCCAAGTTGAGTCTCATTTTCCCTTAGACTTCAATGCTAATGTATAGTAATTAATTGGTTCTCCTTTTTGTCAAATATTAGAAATGAGTCCTCAAACAATTTAATAAAAATTGTTACCCTCAACATCAAGTTGTAGATAACAACAGTGCAAAACAAAACCACATACAATCTGCTCTTTTGATATCAAAAAGAGATTAAAAATCAAAGAAAAAGAATAAATCTTGCTAGAACATGCACAGATGATATTTAAAAAAAACTCTGAAAAGGGAATCACAAAATACCTTTCTTTTGATCATAAATTAGAGTGAATTTATCATGAAATATTTTTTTCAAATTTTGTGAATATAAATAGCTTCAAAGTTCCAGTTTTATTTAGTTTTAATTTTTAATTTACAAAGTTAAAAACCATTTTGAAGTCTTTTCACAGGGACTGAACTCCGTTACCGGTCTACAGTCCGGACTAAAAACAACAACAAAAGTTCACAGGAATTGTCAAATTGTCCATATGTCAGGATGTCCACATATCAGGGTCTCACTGAACAATATTCATAATAATGATAATATTATATAAATATCTATATTTATTTATTTAATATATTATATATTGTTATTTACAGTAATAATATTCATGAGTAATTTCTGTCATCTGTGTAAAAAAAAACCTCCCGACGATTTCCCAGCAACTTTCAAAGCTTAGGTACCCCTCACGTTCTCCCCACAAAAAAAGAAAAAATATTCAAAATGTGCAAAATATACCATGAAATTATCTGCGGATCGCTGGGATTCGCTGCAGCCGGCGAAACAAGGAGAATAATAAAGAAGCCCGTCAGATCCGCACATGGGATCGTATTGGGAGACATCACAGTTGCACGCTGAGTTACAGGCGTGGAACAGGTCCAAATTCCTGAAATGAAAAAAAATTGAAACAAAACAAAATACACACCTTTGAATAATGAAAAGGAACTTGTTCCCCCCCTCATGAGGTCAATGAGAAGACCTCAAGTCTTCTCATTGGATTTTGATTCATGCCCGTTTTAATTCGAATAGCATTTGATTATTTCATCACTTTATTTTCAGTTTTCATTCAAAACTGAAAAAATGTCCAGGGGTTAAACATATTTGAAATGGAGAGGTTTGAGTTAATGTGGCTCAACTGTAAAAAAAAAATGCAACAAGAACTGGAAATTTCCCAATAAGTTAAAACCATCAACACCCACCGATCAAAAGCAGACTCATCATCAACATCATCGTCGTCAGCAGAGTTCCGTGGTCCGAGATCAGCGCTAGCGTTGCCACCGGCAAACAAGAGCCGCGAGGGCTCGTAAGCTGCTGTCACGCCCGCGATCCCCACGTCGTCGCAGCTGAACACAAAGATGAGTGTCGACAGGCCAGCCAGGAATGTCGACACACAGCACATCTTCATGATGGCCGGTAACTTCATGTCGTAATGCTTGATCAGGTAGCCGCCCAGCAAAGTGCCTCCGCCGGCGCCGGGAACTGCAACCACTCCTGAAAAGTGATGATTGAATGAATGAACAGAACACTTTAATTTGCCGCTTTTCAGCGTTCACAAGGTTCAATCAAGATTTCCACAGCCAAACCCCCTTTCCACCCAACCCAAATCCTCTCAATGACATTTTAATCACTTCATAGCAGGAAAGCACAAATTGATAACGAAAATAAAAGATGTTAGATGATGCAACAAACTGCCCACTACGGTAAATCTGAAATTACAGCGGTTTAAGACATTCTATGTTAAATTGTCTGCAATTTACCCAGAATTGAGTACAAGACTATTGGCAGAAGATTTTGTTCATTTTCTCAAGTGTAACATCAATAAAGGCAGAGAAAAGATCCTAATCACTCAATTTTGTCATGATAATTGTGATGTTGTAGACTCAAGTACAGTAAGACCCCCACAAGCAGACACCTCAACCTGCGGACTCTTTGACATGGGGACACTTATATTATCATAAAAAACTAATAAAAAAGGCCCAACATGAGGACACGGACTCAACATGGGGACATTTTGTTATAAAATTGAGAATAAAATTCAAGCCAAATTACAAGAAACAGATATTTCCAACCCTAAAATTGATTCAAGAAAAGTTCTTGGGCATTTCTGTCACCAATTTACCATTCATTTAGCTAATTAACAAAATTCCCTCCAGCATATAGGGACTTCCTTCTCTCTTCTCCACTTGAATATTATTTTAACAGAGAATGTCAAAATTTCTATGCACTGTACAGAGGTATCAGTATTCAATTCCCCAAAAGTCCATATTGTGTTGAAATATATTGATTGGACTCATTTTGAATTGGAAGACAATTTTTGTTTTCATGGGCTTATGGTGAGTATTTTCTACATAAAACACCAATTAAAAATTATATAATATAAGTCTAAGGGAAAATGAGACTCGACTTAGGGACACTCTTGATGCACCAATTACGTCCACATCTTGGGGTCTCACTGTAAATTACTAGCTGATCTTGCTTGTGGCAATACTAAAGTGATGATTTTGCATGAAAAAAGTGTTTAATTAAGAATTTGGTAAGTGTATAGTATTTTTTTTTACAAATACAGTATAAATAGCTCAATTTGTTCAAGAGACATCCAAAATCTGAAAAAAAAAATATATAAATTTTTGTTCTATATAAATGGTGAATAATTTTCTGCATCGCGAGACATATTCTCCAGATGTCGGGACAGATTTTTCTTTTTCAAAATTTTATTCGCAAGTGTCCCAAAGTCGAATCGTCCGTATGTCGGGGTCCCAGCACACTACTCATTCACAGTACAGAACAGTATACAGCAGTTGAAATCAGCACCCAGGTCTCATTCTCACCGACGATCATAGCCGCTAGTCCCGCAGTGAGTCGGAATTGGTTTTCAAAGTATTTCGGCAGAAAGGTGGCAAAGCCTGCGAGGAGAAAGCCCTCGGCAGCCCCTGCCAACGTGAGGAACAAGAAAGTTGGGTTGCCAGCCACGACTCTGACGAGAGCCATCGTCAGTTCCCGCACGTGGATCTTCGTCACCGACGAACCCTGGGCCTTTTTCGAATTGCTCGCCTTGGTGTTTTCCAGCCACTTGGTCAGATGCACGTTCGACTGATGCGTTTCTCGTTTTCTCGTCAATTTCAGCTCCTTCCCTCCTGATGGAAAAAAATAAAGGCGAAAAGATGATAATGATGAGCAAGGAACGCTTTAAAATCCTGCAACATGCGTCATCCGAAGGAAAAAAATTTTCTTCTGGTCCAGATTTTTTGCGACATGAATTTCCAAAAATCATGAAACATTATTCATGACGCCAATATTTTCAAGATCGAGGGAGAATCAGCATCGAAGTACATTTTCACTTGAATGAATTATTTTAAACCTATACTGCGGTTATCAAGTGTTCGATATATCAAGTGTTTTGATGTCCAATATACATTTCAAAATCGTGCAATGCGTCAAACGAGGACAAAAAAAAACGATGAACTCAAACGGCGAAGTAAAATTATTTTTCAGCCCAGATTTTGGAGAAAGATAAATTTCAACAACAAAAAACCCATACAAATGATACCACCGGCATTTTCAAGTTCGATGAACAATCAGCAATCAAGTTATATTTTCATCACATGAAAGATACATTAAAATATGTTACTTTAAAATTTAAAAAATCTAATACAATTGAAAAATGATTACGGTGAATTAAAAAATAATACTCTTCGCCGTGTTTATTACGGAAAAAAGTCGGAGATAAACATACTCAAATCTTTTCTCATGCAGCTTGGCAGTTTATAAAATTGTTGACGTCATTCCGAGGATCTTCGAAGACTTCTGAGTTCTGTTCATCATATTTATTCGTGACCGAAAATTAATGCGAGCAGGAGTTCCATTTTCGAAACAAAGGTGCATTTTTCTCTCTACTTTATTTATTTAATTTAAATTTTTAAAGAAATGAATAAACAAACCTGGAAGGGTTTTTGGAAGAGCAACGATAGGAGGAAATATCAAAACACCGAAAATCGCGGAGCCTAAAAATCCAATCCACCAGGCTCCGACCCAAAGATTATTCTCCGGAGTGAGTCCCAACCTAAGTTGAATCGAAAGAAAAAAAACACATCAATTGACGTCAGCGTTTGGATAATTTTGAATTGTTAATTCATGATACAATTCCTACTTTTGAGCGTCCAACGAATCAAAATCTGTAAAAATCTGCAGCGTTTGGCCCCCGACAACGTATCCAACAGCAGGTCCCACGGATGCCATCGCGTAGAAAACACCTGCGAAAGGAAGAAACATTTTAAAATCTTCAACGTTTTTCAAACATTCACATTTGACTCATCGTCATCAAACGCTTACATTTATTTCACCATGTAAGGAAAGTGTCACTGGAAACTCATTCTTAGTTCAGCTTAGTACGTGCATCGGTGAGATTTAAAAATTACTTGGTTTTAATTATGTCGAAGACTTCTTTCATCTGGTCATGTTAGCGATTCAGGCGACATCTCGTGATCTCACGGTCTCAAAAATTGAGGTCGGGAGTTGAGCTATGGAGTATAAACGAACAATTCTTGTTCATTATGATCTGTTTACGGAGCAGATAATTGTCTTCCAACATTTGAATTAATTTCTAATGATTCACTCGTTCATATATTTTGAATACTTGAAAAAAAAAATCGAATAGTGCGGAAAGCTCTCGGCTTTTTTCCAGTGAAATCGCTTGTATAAATTTTGAAAAAAATATCTTATTTCGAATACCGTACTTTTCCGATTTCGGTTAAACGAAATTCGTACGCAATTTGTGAAAAATTTCAAGGACTGCGTAATGAAAAAATGAAAAAGACGTGATATACGTGATGGCGTAAGATATTACTCCTAAAATTTGCGATCAATATAATAAAAATCGACCTTGAAGCCACAGTCACGACAAAAAGATTTAAAAAATACGATCCCTTCTTTTCCCAAAATTATACGGCAATCCATCACGTGACTAACGAAGGGCGGATAATTTCGGGAACACAGCCTGAATAAAACACAGTGTCTGATCACAATGTCAGAAACAGAAACAAAATTCAGTGCATTCTTCACGAATAGCCAAAGAAAATAAAAATCGTTATCTTCCCACGTATAAACGTTGTCATGAAAATTACGAACAGATCTTCGAGACTCGAGAAATATTCCTGGATCTGCTTGGAAAAAAATCGGTGCATTTCTCAATTACGACAAAAAATGAAGGAACAAATTTGCGTGATTGAAGCAAGGTCTCCTTTGCTTCACCTCAATTGTAAAAAAAAACTCAATTCGAACGATTAAAATGCTAATTTAATTTTTTTTGAAGAGGAAAAAAAAGAACGATGAAATTTTCCTGCGCAGAATAAATGAGATTTTTCTCCCGAACGAAGCAATTTTATTTTTAAGTTCAGGCCTTTTTAAACATAAAAAAGCAAGCGTTATACGAGACGAAAATATTCTAAAGCGATGAAAAAACCGTCAATTTCGGTTCGAATTCAGATTATCAAGAGCTTTTTTATCGTTTTCAACGGAGTACCACATGCACATATTTTCAATAAATTGTTGGAAAAACTGAGGTGCACGTCATAGTCAAATCAGAAAATTTATAGTGAACATTTTTTTCATTCAAAACTGTTCTCTCTCCACTTTCAAAAATTTTTCGGAGATTTTAATTTAATAATACTGTTACAGGTACTGTATTTGTGAGATAGAAGAAAATTGCCATTGAATTCAATTTTCAAGTGGGCTTCAATATATATATTTTTAAACTTTTTTCGAATTCAAATTTTCGTAATTGGTGAAAACTAAGATGCGCGTCTTATGCGGGGATAATATTTTTTCCAAGATTCTACAAATCTGAAATTTTTCAACAGGAAATGAGCAATCAATCTAATTTTTTTTTTTGAAATTCAAAAGAGCTCCAAAGCTCAGATGAACTTCTTATTCGAGGGCGCGTGCTGCAACTCGAGTAAATATACAGTACGTCATTTAAAAATCGGTCTCGGAATATTCCCCAGAATTCCTGAATCGATGAATACTGTACAAGAAATTGAAATGAATGCAATCGAACCTAGGTAGACAGAGGATGATTTGGAGGCGACATTCTCATCCACATAAGTCACGGCGAGGGTGTAGAGTGGCGTGGCTCCCACGCCGATCAGGAACTGGGCCAAGTAGAAAACCCACTTGTAGAACGCCAACGATTCCTCAGTTGGAAGACAATCAGACGCACCCTTCAATAAGAAAAATAAATGAATTACCTTTTAGTCATCAGCATAAGATCATAGTTGAACTGAAACAATTATTTTGCACACTTCTCTCTCTCTCCATGCAGATTCAGCATGGTGATGAAATTCTTTAAATAAATGTACCAACACCAAGCGTCTCATGGCGTATTGAAACTTTTATTGTGACAATAACATCAGAGGGATGTCTCAATAGTTGAACAGCGACGAAAATTTGAAAAATATTAGACTAAGAATTTGAGAATAAATTTCCGATTAAGTTCCAATATTTGTCATTTTTCAGAATCTTAGGACTATTTTCAGTACGCTGTGAAATAAGTGAAATAAGTATGAGAAAAAACTAAAAATTTAAGACAAAATTGAAAATCTAAGAAAAAACTAAAAATCCAAGAAGAACCTAAAATTCTAAGAAGAACCTAAATTCTAAGAAGAACCTAAATTCTAAGAAAAAACTAAAAATCTAAGAAAAAACTAAAAATCTAGGAAGAAACTAAAAATCTAAGAAGAAACTAAAAATCTGAGAAAAAAATAAAAATTACAAAAAAATCCAAGAAAAAACCTAGAATTAGAGAAAAAACTGGACAGTCTTGGACCATATTAAGATGCTGCTAACAAAATTATTCCTAAAAATCTTTTTAAAAAATGGTAACGAAGTCTTATAGAACTTCATAGAAAAATTTATGTAATTTTCAAATATTTACGATAAAATTTTCCATGAAGTTCTCAGATAATACCGAAATATTAAAGTCTACGGAATCACCAAAAGTGGAGAAAAGTACTGTATTAGAATACGGCTGAAGAAAGTAGCCCTTTAAAATCTATAACACAACAACTCTTGGAAGTTCATTGGAAACTTAATTTAATTTTTTCACGTTTTTACGATAGACTTCTCTATGAATGTCCAAGACTTGAGTATTTTACAGATGTCTACGAATATTTTCTTTAAAACACCGTGAAATGAGTAGAAAACTTCCGCCGTGAAAGAAAATTTTCCACCTCTCATCATGAGATTGGCTGAAAAATGGTCATGGAAATCTTTTCAAAAATACCGAAGTTTTAAATTTCCATAGAAAAATGTACAGTATACAGTATCATCTTTTCAAGTTTTTTCCCCATTTTTGGACATTTTCAACTAAGCGCGTCATTGGGACAATCCTCGTACTAAATCCACTACAGTATTACAGGACAACCAATGCAAAACCCCGACAGTAATTCTCTTCAAAAGGACATGCGGTAAATTTGTCTCGAATTTCATGTTACACATATAAAATTCGAAGAAGAAACAAATCAAGATATTCAGTCCGAACGAAGGCTTCGATTTCAGCTTCCTTTCCTCGCATCCCTTCATGAATAACTCGCATTTCATCACATAAAAAATAAATAAAAAATCGTGTCGCCTGCTCTGCCAACGAAATCGACGCCAAAGCCGCCCAATGAATAATTGCCCGCATAAAAAGACGACGCAGAGAAATCATGGAGCAATCCTTTCACAACTCGGCGACAACTAAGGAAGCGTAAAACTTTGCCATCATATGATGTCACCAACGACATTCGGGGCTGACGAGTATAGTGTAGTAAGTGCTGTGTATATCATCTATACTCCCGTTACGCAACCAATTAATGTCGGCAACCGATGACTTCATTCACTCCTGCACAAGTTCACTCAACGCAAGCTTCAAGAGAACCTCTTTCAAAATAAAATGGGGGAGGGGGGAATTAATCAACGTTGAACGAGAATATGGAGTCATGTTGAAAAAAAATAAAAGGGTTCCTGAAGGTTTTAAAGAGTCAGAGAAGCATCGGTGATTGAGTGAAGGGAACGACCAAATCTGACACAGTAGAGCCTCTTCAAAACACATTTCAAAGGGATCAGCAAAAAAAAAAACGAATTACAGTATCTATAGAGATTTTGATTCAGGGAAACAAGCATTTGTGTTGGCAGAATTGAGAGAAGTACAGGAATTTGTGATTGGTGATATTCTGGGCCTCAAATTGTTTCTTGTATGAGTTGACCTGATGCTAAACTTGGAAGCAAGGGTTTAATTCCAGATTAGTCTTTCACTTCCTTTCGAAACACATCAAGTTAAAATCTTATTGCTTTTCTCTTTCCCAAGTCAATAAAACAATAGTCAAAAGGCCTCCAAAAAATATAGTTCTGGTAATTCTGCAGGTTTGAGAGGGAAAGTCATCAAGTTAGAAAGGTTTTTAATGTACTGTTTCTACAGGAATTCAGACATGTACATTGAGGCCCACACATGCAGACTATTTTACATAGGGACATTTATTTTTCGATAAAAAAGGCATAAATAAGACCCAACATATGGACACTGACTCAACACGCAGACATTGCGTGATAAAATTGCCAATAAATTTTAGGAAAATTGATCTTCATCGGGCTTAATTGCAAGAAACAGATATTTCCAACCCAAGATCTATGCAAGAAAAATTCATTGGTATTTTTCCCATCCTTTTCCCATCCATTCAGCTAATTAAAAAAATTATATACAGCATAGAGGGACTTCCTTCTCCCTTTGTGACTTGAATGTTATTTTTACAGATGCCAACATTGCAATGTACTATACTGAGGTTCACTATTCAATGCTACAAATGGTGTTATTGAAAATATATTCAATGAATCAAATTCAAGTGACAAAACATTTTTTTCATGGAATTCCAAAGAATATTTCTTCCATAAAACACCTATTAAAATTATATAATGTAAGTCTACAGGAAAACAAGACTAAACTTAGGGACATTTTGACTTGGGGACACTCTTGATGCACCAATTACATCCGCATCTGCGGGTCACACTGTATTTTAAAAAAGGACAAAGGGATAGTTTTGACCTATTGAGATTCAACTGTAATAAAATATAAAACGTAACGTACTTGCATCCTCAATTTTGCAAACTTTTCGTTATTACAAACCAAAATTTTCTACGTTTCGCAAAGAATAAAACTCCTTTCCATAATTAACGCCTTGCAAAGATTGTCCCAAGCTCGACTTCACTTCAATGCCCAACTTTGCTGCTTGGAACGTTACTTGTAGATGTCGCCGGAATCAAAAATTATACGAAAAACACCAACTAAAATAAATCTACAAATTAAACAACGCTCAACAAAATTTCAGAAATCAGGCTTTCGAGTGAAAAATAATTGTCTCCTTCGAAAAAGATGGAATAATTTGTCAAATTATAGTTTACAAAAATGCAGAGTTATTATCTCATGATACTCTGAGTGTCTCATTGAAAACAGCTGCAGGAACAAAAGTTTCAACACAATTCAGGCGACACCTATGCAATGACATACGAAAAAAAAACCCGAAATAAGGGATATCAGACGCTGAAGGTAGAAGAAGACCCGTCACTTCTGCAAAAATAAAAATACACGAGACTTGATTTAATTGCATTTAAAATATAGAGTATGCTCACTATAATGGTGCGGAATTAGCCCCAGTTTATTCTTTGTCAAATATTTTTCAATTACCTTTCTGAATTCCATTCGAAAGAAGGGAGCATTAAAAATCTCTCCCAAAACCTCGAAGGCTTTTCCCCGGCAAACCTCCGCAAATGGAATTTTTTTAGAGGCCTTTTGGCTAATATTTTATTGACACAGGAAAGAGAAGAGGAGTTTTAAAAAATGAACTTTTTGATGTGTTTTGAAGGGAGGGAAAGACTAATTGAGCAAATGAACCTTTGCCTCCAAGTTCACCATCCTGGCAACTCATTCAAGAAGCAATTTAATTCCCAGAATATCACCAATTACAATTGTATTGGATTATTCTTTCCTTCCTCCAATAACACAGACGCTCTTTATTTCACTACTACTAACTTGACTATGACCTAAAAAAAATACTATAAGAAATAATAGTGTGATCAAGCATCACAAAATAATAAAAATGAAAATGCCGGCAATCAGCCTTTTGAAGGCCAAGAACACATATTTAAGGGGTTTCCTTGAATATATGTTCCTAGTTTTTCAATAATTTATTTTATGATCAAGTTGAATGCAGAGAATAAGAGTACAATGCACAAGACAGATTTGAATAATAGCACAGGAGTAACAGATTTGTGCACACAAATCACCAGGAATAAAAAGACAATTGTTGTTGAAGAGTTTAGGACAGACTGAGACTCTTAAAATTGAATTATTTGTAGGTTTGATTGAGGAGGAAACCTTCATTGGTTTCTCCTCTCTTGTTTTCTCCTCAACAAATAGTATTGTAATAAATTAATAAAAAATATAATACAAGACTCAGTTCAGCTCAGGGTTCTTCGAACGGTGTTACACGGTTTTTAAAGGACGAAATATTAGCTCAAAAGCTTCTTCAATTTGATTTTTTTTTTCTTTTACCCTTTGAAATTCTACATGAAGAGGAGCAACGGTCGCAGAAAACCCCCAGGGAGTTGAACACCACGCATAATCACAAAAGTTTGCTGTCAGGGCCTGACAACCAAACGTGATTAATTTTCCTGACTGTCTGCACTTCAGTACAGTACTGCTGTATATAGACACTATTATAGAGCGTAACCTTTCAATTATTGACCTCGAATTAATCGCTCTGATCAACTCTCCGGCGATAATTAGAAGGCGGCAGACAGAGTATGAGATAGAGATATTTAAAAATAAAAAGAGAAAGAAAGATTAAAAAAAAAGAGACATAAAAGGGGCAACACCTTGAGCTCAGAGCACAGATGAGCAGCTACGGGTCCGTTGGTGCTGGTGCTGGTGCCCGTACCCGTAGTGGCGTTGAGCAACCCGGGGTCCCGACTTCGAACGGCGACGTAAACCGGGGTCGTAAAATGCGGCAAGCAAAACACGAAAAACCCGGCAGCCATAAACAGCACGCCTGCACTCACCCACTTGGGCTTACTAGCTTGACTTCGACCTAAAAATAAACAAAATATCATAATTAAAAGTAAAAAAAAAAATAATAATAAAATACGCATTATAGAATATTTAGTTCAGGGCTCCTCGAACGGTGTTCAAGAGTACGAAATATTCATCGATAAAGATATTTCGAGGATAAATAATAAGCCAAGCCTTGAGCCATATTCTTCACGAAATAATTGCTGAAAAATATACTTCACTTAATCCTCGAAGACACTGTTTATTACAGTACAGTACTTGAATTACTCAATTTCACGAATTACGCAATAAATTATTTTTTTTAAGTTATGGATAATACTGCATTGAAATTTTTCCGACTATATAATGCACCTTTAAAAATAGGGTTATTATTCCCTGCCTTAAATTGAAAACGGATTTAAAGTGGACATATACTTTAAATTACATGTCTGGCATTTTTTGATGGGATGAAACGCGTCAAAATGCAAAATTTTGAAATCCTGTGCATAGAAAGTCAACATCGAAGTTCATCTCAGTTCTCAAGGTTTCAAAACAAGGCAACCGGAACAAAGTTTTCATTTCATTGAATTATTTCTTCTTGCCATGTTTTGGACTCTGAATTTGAACTTGAATTAAATATGAAAATGAATTACGGAAAATGCGTCAGGAGTCAGATAAAATTCCCTCGCGGCCTTGATAAACGAACTGAATTATTTATTCAAACGTAGATACAACAGAATCAGGTCCCTTGACAAGCAAGAATTGCCATATTAGCTATTTAGCAAATGTTATTATAATATACAGCAATCATGAATTTGCACATTAAAATTAAAGACTCGGATTTTAGAGAAGAAAAATACTTTATTCAGTCCGCGTTTCGTAGAGAAAACTACTTGAATTGAATGTCTGTCGTGTTTCCATCTATTCCAATTACGCATTAAACTCGTGATAGTAAGTTTTAAAAAGGCGTGAATTTGTAGATGAACAAGACACACAAGGAAGATGTTATGAAACGACTTTTTCCTCNACCCGGGGTCCCGACTTCGAACGGCGACGTAAACCGGGGTCGTAAAATGCGGCAAGCAAAACACGAAAAACCCGGCAGCCATAAACAGCACGCCTGCACTCACCCACTTGGGCTTACTAGCTTGACTTCGACCTAAAAATAAACAAAATATCATAATTAAAAGTAAAAAAAAATAATAATAAAATACGCATTATAGAATATTTAGTTCAGGGCTCCTCGAACGGTGTTAAAGAGGACGAAATATTCATCGATAAAGATATTTCGAGGATAAATAATAAGCCAAGCCTTGAGCCATATTCTTCACGAAATAATTGCTGGAAAATATACTTCACTTAATCCTCGAAGACACTGTTTATTACAGTACAGTACTTGAATTACTCAATTTCACGAAAAACGCAATAAATTATTTTTTTTAAGCATTGGATAATACTGCATGGCAATTTTTCCGACTATATAATGCACCTTTAAAAATTGGGTTATTATTCCCCGTCTTAAATTGAAAACGGATTGAAAGTGGACATATTGTAAAATACATGTCTGGCATTTTTTGATGGGATAAAACGCGTCAAAATGCAAAATTTTGAAATCCTGTGCATAGAAATTCAACATCGAAGTTCATCTTAGTTCTCAAGGTTTCAAAACAAAGCAATCATTAGCAGGAACAAAGTTTTCATTTCATTGAATTATTTCTTCTTGCGATGTTTTGGACTCTGAATTTGAACTTGAATTAAATATGAAAATGAATTACGGAAAATGTGTCAAGGGTAAGAAAAAACTCCCTCGCGACCACTAAAACAAATTGAAGTACATTATTTATCCAAACGTAGATTAAACAGAATCATGTGCCTTGACAAGCAGGAATTGCCAAATTAGCGACTTAGCACATTTAATTCTAATACTGTATACAGAAATCAGGAATTCGCGCATGAAAATTAAAGACTCGGATTTTAGAGAAGAAAAATACTTTATTCAGTCCGCGTTTCGTAGAGAAAACTACTTGAATTGAATGTCTGTCGTGTTTCCATCTATTCCAATTACGCATTAAACTCGTGATAGTAAGTTTTAAAAAGGCGTGAATTTGTAGATGAACAAGACACACAAGGAAGATGTTATGAAACGACTTTTTCCTCGCAAAAAAAAGGCGGATTTTTTAGGTTCAAAGCATTGAACCACCAAATCCATCAGAACAGGTCAGGAGGGAACAGCCTCATTTTCCCTTTGATTCCCGCAAGTCGTGACCCATGATGTGAACCGACAGAAAGTACTTGGAACAATGCAATAACAAAAAAAGCGAAGGTTGAAGATTTTAGGGCAACTAGCGTCAGTCCACGCGAAAATTCGAACGAGGTCAAGACTTATTCGATCCGTCATTCTCTTTAAAAAAAAAAAAAAAAAAAAAACTATACATTTACNAATCAATAAAAAAAAAAAAAAAAAAAAGTGGTTTTACATTTCCATTGGTGAGGAAAAGAAATTACTTCTTTCGCAGTGAAAATAATGTGAACTTTCAAAACGAATGAAATGATTTTATGTGCGCAAAAAAAAAGAAGAGAGAACTCCATTTAGAAACGAGACTTTTTAACCCCGTTACGGAATGATTTGGTACGTTATTTTTGACCAGAATGACCCATTAAAAGCGTTCAATCAAGTCCTCGTTGCATAAAACTAAAAAATACAACCAAATAACTCAAACCTGTGAACCTTGATAACTCAAACCTCCCCAAGTCAAACACCCCCCTAAGTTGATTTTTCCTCCAGGTTCCCATCTGAATCCCCTTAGAAACAATACATTAAAAACCTCCTCAAGTCAAAAGGATTTTACCCTCAAACCTCCATGCGTCGAAGTTTCTGTGGTCTGTTGGCCATTATTTTCTTGACACAATAAAGAAAAAACAATAAAATCATAAATTCATGTGTTTTAAAAGGAAGCAAAATACTCAATTGGGCAAATGAACCCCAGCCTCCAAGTTCAGCATTCTTTCAACTCATTTCAGAAGCAATTTAAGCTCCAGCATTTCACCATTTTAAATTTTTGGCTGTTATCCAGGAAACATTTACGTTTGTTTCAAGCACGCTCTTTCAAGTTACACTTTGCCTCAAGGAAGTGCACAAGATGTTTCCCCTGCAGCTGTTTTCTTGTTATGAATTTTCTCTTCTCATGTCACCCTGCGTCAACAGCATGATGCATTTTCTTTCTTTGAAAAGCATATAAAACTCCCCCTCACTGCTGACAGTGATGGATACCTTTTGCGCAGCCGCACCTCTGAAATATGCATTTCAGGGGAAAATATCTTTGGTGTATTGTGAGTATATATTGTATGATTATGTAGTATATTTAAAATTTAGTTCAAACCTCTATAATTCAAAACCTCCTTGAGTCAAATGTTTTGCTGGTCCCTTGAAATTTGACTCATGAGGTTCAACTGTGTACTTCAAAGCAAAGAGTTCCCAAATTAAGGTATCAAAAATCTTTTTTTTTGTCAAACAAAACATTATACCTCTACCCAAGCCTAAACCCAGAATGAAATGTAAAAAAATGTGTACACCAGAGAAATTGATTTGAAAAGCACCCAATTCAACCTTACCTGACCTTACATAATCTCACCCAATTCAAGTCACCAAAAAACACTCACTAAATTCCGCCCAAACCTACAAAACACGATTATAGAATCAGAAGAAAACAAAGAAGCTAAGAAAATACGTCCCGGCAAAATTAGTCTCGAAAATCGAAGTCCTCGCCGCAAGAGCAATTTGAATTAACCTCAGCTGATTAAACGTTTCACTTACTTCATTGAAACTTATTCCGGCACCACGCAAGAAAATTAGAAACGAAATCCGAAAATAAAAGAGCGGGAAAATAAGATGATCAACAGATTGAACATGAGAAACACGGATCTCATCATGAGAAAAATGTCGCACAGTTCCAGAAATATTTCTCACTCTTCTCTGAACGGTAAAACGTGTGAAACATCATCATATTTCAAGCAGAATTTACAAAAGCAACGGACTTGGAAAATAATTTCATCGCACTTATATGAGACCATTCAAACGCAAATCTGAAAATAAATTTTGTGAATTGTTAAACTGACCAATTTCAACTTGGCGACTCCGTAATACAATACTGCATGTCTTTTTAAAAAAAAATAATTGAAAAATTAATTGGGCAAATAATAAACCGCTGCCTCCAAGTTTAGCATCCGGTCAACTCATTCAAGAATATAAGCAACTTGAGGCCCAGAATATCCCCAATTACAATTTCCTGCAATTCTTCTATTTTTTTCCCGGAACAAAAATGCTTTTTTCCAAAGCTCAAACCCTCCGAATTCCGTCGATGGTCATTCGTCGAAATTCCAAGGACCAGCATCGACTTGAAAAGTTTCGACTGTAATTCCATGTTTCCCGGAGTCACTGTGTAATTAATCTTCCCCGAAAATGCAAAATTGATTCTCTTTTTTTTTTTTTTTAAACAAGACAAAAACCGCTACTCGATAATCAACTGCAAGTTTTCTCGGCGATGAATTCCGCCACGGACCAACGAGTTCCGCGTTCATTACGGAAACAGCAAGAAAATTGCCTGTCTCCGAAAGGTGCCAATTATGCGCCTACCCTTCCTCAACATGATGGAAATTTCACGCGTCTCGCCTCTACATGCGCAGGTGAGACTCGAGCGACACCTATGTAGTGGCGTAGAAACATCTTTGAGTCTGGAATAATATTAATTGACAATTCTGTAAACGATTTTTTTTTTAAATTCTGCGCAAGTGCGGCAATTTGATCCGGACAAACAGACAGACAGACAGACAAGAAAGTGAGTTCATAAAAACGTGGTAATAAAATGTCGCACAGTTCCAGAAATATTTCTCACTCTTCTCTGAACGGTAAAACGTGTGAAACATCACCATCATATTTCACGCAGAATTTATGAAAGCAACGGACTCGGAAAATAATTTCATCGCACTTATACGAGACCATTCAAATGCAAATCTGAAAATCAATTTTGTGAATTGTTAAACTGACCAATTGCAACTTGGCGACTCAGTAATACAATACTGCATGTCTTTTTAAAAAAAAAGAATTGAAAAATTAATTGGGCAAATAATAAACCGCTGCCTCCAAGTTTAGCATCCGGTCAACTCATTCAAGAATATAAGCAACTTGAGGCCCAGAATATCCCCAATTACAATTTCCTGCAATTCTTCGATTTTTTTCCCGGAACAAAAATTCTTTTTCCCTAAGCTCAAACCCTCCGAATTCCGTCGATGGTCATCCGTCGAAATTCCAAGGACCAGCATCGACTTGAAAAGTTTCGACTGTAATTCCATGTTTCCCGGAGTCACTGTGTAATTAATCTTCCCCGAAAAAGCAAAATGGATTCTTTTTTTTTTTTGAACAAAAGAAATACCGCTACTCGATAATCAACTGCAAGTTTCCCCGACGCTGGATTCCGCCACGGACCAACGAGTTCCGCGTTCATTACGGAAACAGCAAGAAAATTGCCTGTCTCCGAAAGGTGCCAATTATGCGCCTACCCTTCCTCAACATGATGGAAATTTCACGCGTCTCGCCTCGCGTGCTCGATCGGAAAAGGCGAAGAGATCGCCAACTTATTCCATAACGGGTTCCAAACCCATTTTTGTCTTCAAAACAAAAACAAACAAAAAAAAGGAACACAAGTACCTTTTTTTGTCTGTTAACCACTTTCTGGGATAACAGCATCCAGAGAAATTCCCAAGCTTCCGACGAACAGAAAAATCGAATGTAATGAGCTTCACGTGAACATAATTCAGGCCAGCGTGGCAAAAAATCCAAGAGAAATTTCATTCCGACACAAGAGAAAAATTGAACAGATTTCGAGGCAATCGCAGATACTGCGAAAGACAAAACAAAACGAAATTGCCGCACTTGCGCAGAATTTAAAAAAAAAATCGTTTACAGAATTGTCAATTAATATTATTCCAGACTCAAAGATGTTTCTACGCCACTACATAGGTGTCGCTCGAGTCTCACCTGCGCATGTGGAACTGATGGAATTGAACAAGGTTTTTTTTAAGGCATCGTATCCATTATACGAAGGAAAGAAAATGTCATAAATTTCAAATATAATTAACAAAAATTCAGAACGGAGGTCAAATCAATTTTTTTTTCATGGAGAAGTCGTTGAATTTACTGCTATTCTAATGAAGTTCTTTTCCCGCCCAAATTTTTTAAAATATTAAAAAGTAGTTTTCACAAAACCTTTGCTGTGATTCTTTTTTCATCTTCACATATTCTATACCTGTGCTTGGTTGTGGATTTGTGCACAAATGTTTTATTCACTTGTGTAGTCTTTTCAGTGTTACGTAAAAAAACATTTATCATCAAATGACACCATAATTTATTCTGGAAAAACTAGGAACATGTTTTTTTGTGTGCCACGAACTGGTCAATTGCCCATTATTTATTTGTTCCATTGAACCTTCATAATCCATTCTTTTGTTGAGTTTTGTTAATGCCCAACAGCTGCTTCTCACTGTAAAACAACATTTTTTTCAAGAAAATTTGTAATCTAACTTTCCTGAGAGAAGGAAATATTACATGGAATGGTTCTTAAGTTTCATTATTTATTCCAGCCATTGCCCAGCAGCTACTTCAAAGATATAATTAATGTTATTCAGAGAAATAAAACTATTTTTGGCTTTGAATTTGTGCACAAACGTTTTGTTAATTTAAAATATTAGGCTATTAAAATTATGTATTTGGGAGAATAAATGATTATTTTAAAATATTTTAACTTGTTTAGTGTTTTCAGTGTTCCTTGTAAATTTTTAAAAATTGTTCTTCGTCAAATGACAAAATAATCTGTTCTGCTGGAAAAACCCCATCAAACATTCCTGAGAGGAGACTAATAGTACATGGAATGCTTCCTAAGATTCACGACTTATTCCAGTCATTGCCTGGAATAAGTCTGTACTTCAAAGACATAATGAATTTTATTCAGAGAAATAAAATGCTTTCGCATCTTTAGCGTGGATCTAAAAATGACCTTCGCAGCGAGCAGCCCGTTGCACAAAGAAAAATCACGTTCCAGTTCCCGCGGATATCGATAACAATTTCATTGAACAATAAAAAAAAAAAACGCTCGCCGGAAAACAAAGAGAAAAGTTGAGAAACTGTTTGACCCAGCAGAAGAGAATCGTGCAGCCCTGACAAAAAACAACAGCATTCCGTGAGGGAAAACTGCTGGTACAGTATACATCAAAAGAGATTTCCGCCGACAAAAATTGCGTCACGTACGTGGTCAACCGAGGGCAACGTGGCGCGAAGTTTTCTCCGATGCGCTCAGAAGAAGAACTCTTCATTTTTTTGTATTATCTTCGATCCTCAAATTTCAAAGAGAACTTTGAACATGTTCGAAAGCCTCGACATATAACCCCCCCACCATTACCTGATGGAAATTCCATGGGGAATTTATCTGAAGCGAACCCTGACCCCGCCTGAAAGGGATACTATTTTATGGGAAGGGTCACACGTTTCCGCGCGGACTTGAAATGCTGTGCTGAAGATCAGGGATTTTTTTTTTCAATTTTTTTTCTCTCGTTCACCAGTTTCAAAAGGTTAAGCAGACACCTTCTCAATATCAACACCACCGATTTGTACATAATTCTCAGCCCTTTTTTCGATCCATGTGTTGAAAGAGGGCTTTAAATTTTCAGTTTTTATTATTATTTTTTTATTTCGAAGCTTCCCCAAAAACAGCAGTAACAAGCTGATCCGCGCGGATTCGTGTAACCCTTCGTGCACGCGAAAATGAATCGAATATTTTCAAAACGCTTTACTTGCTGGGCTTTTCTGTCATCACGACCAAGTTCTTTGGATTTTTCACTTGGATGGTTGAAAAAAGCTTTGAAATTTTCTGAAAAAAAAAATCCTGAGAAGACTAATAATCTATATTTCATGGTTATACCTTTCCCGATTAAAAACAAAGATTGCTGTCATGGAATTTTTTTTGTTACGAGGCACAGCATACGTTTATTTTTACTGCACGTACGCCTACAAACTTGTTACATTGCGTAGCGATACTTCATTTTTGCATAGTTATTTTCCAATGCTGTTGTCCAATGCGACAATTCTTCAGGCTGGAGAAAATGTGGTTCCTCTGTACAGCATTTCTTTCATTTACAAAATTACTCAATTTTTGCGCATTCTCTTTGATATAGAAAAAAATCTTGGAAAAGTTTCTCGAATGCTGTTTTCATACGACAGGTCTTCAAGCAGGAGAAAATGTAACTCTCTTCGTATTTTTTTCTTTCATTTGAAATTTTATTGAATCTTCACACATCCCCTTTGATGTGAGGAAATAAAAATATTTCAACAGCTCTGCTGCGTTAAAAAGTTACGTGAATACTGAGAAAGGTTCAGAGCAAACTGATCAAAATTCATTAATCAAGTAATTGAAACATTTTATAGATTCGTATTTGGATGGCATTCATTGGTACAGTATTTCAAAAGCCAATTTCTAATTGGTAGGGAAATCGAATACTGTACATAATAGGGTGATCGGAAAAAAATTAGGGAGAGGAGGATTTTGAAGTCCATTTTCTCCTAGTACCTCAGAATTCAATTTCGAATATTAAATTACATCGCAATTGATCAGATGAGCGTATTTCCCTGACGGCTTCTATACTGGGTGAAGCAGGAAAATTGACAAAGATTTTTTAACGCAGAAATCTCAAAAAGATTGAGATCTACAACTTGCAAGAGCGAATTGGGGCTTATTCTTCTCATTCATGGCTGTAGCTACATTTGTCTGATCCCCTCAGCAAACTTGATTTCAAAAAGAAATCCCTGGAAAGATGCACATTGTTTTTCACGACGACCTTGTGTGAATTTTCATCTTGTCAAGTTATCTGAATTCCGCAAAAGTTAATATCATGCATAGATACTGTTCAGTACTTTTTTTATAGTTGAAAGAAAAGGAACATACCTCCAAAATATGTGACTGGAATGGCACAGAAGAAATATCCAATGTCGTAGAATGATGCAATGAGCCCACTTTCCGTCGAGCTGAGCTGGAATCGTCTTTCCACAGTCGAAATGATGACATTCACGAGTCCGTTCACAACCATTCCTGCAAAATTCAGATTGAAAAAAACGAAGGGGTTCATTTCAAAAAACGTTTCCAAAATATCAATAAAGTTCAACCTCAACAACTCGAACCTCCCTGAATTGAATACCTTCCTCAGGTCGACTTTTTTTTCTTTCTTCAAGTCACTGTCTGAATTCCCTCAGGAACAATGCATTAAAAACCTCCCTACAACTCCAAGGCTTTCCCTCTCAAACCTCGTCAATAATTCGAATTTTCTGGAGGCCTTTTTGGCTAATATTTCATCAAAACATGAAATAGAAAAGTCATAAAAATTCAACTTTGTGTTTTGAAAGAAAGTGAGAAGACTAATTGGGCAAACGAACCCTCGCCTCCGAGTTCAGCAACCCATCGACTCATTCAAAAATGTATTTAAGGCCCAGAATATCATTAATTACAATTGCTGGTAATTCCTCTTCCTTTTTTCCCCAACAAAAATGCTTGTTTCCCGAACTCAAAACATTTATACTTCAAATTCTTTGCTGGTCCCTCGAAGTTTGGCTGGATCATCATGCAAAAGATTATTTAAAAAGCGGCACAACGTGAATTCCTACGAAGCTGACGTCACTCAATAAATAAACAAAACTCTACTGTACTGTACTGTATATCGTACAACGCTCTGCTGCATTTCAATTTCGCAGAAATCCCCTCAAACGTCACGAAAGATCAAACTTTTCAATGCGTTACGGTCGAACAAAGCTCACAGCCGTTATCCACGGATGAATGCATTAAAAAAAAAACACCTTCACCCCAGCACGTAAATGATTCAGAAAGGGTCAAGGAACTCAAAGTCATGTTTCCAAAGATAAAGCTCACAGTTTATCCAAGCGCCCAACTGAATGAAAAGAGCAGTTTTTAGATTGGAATTAAAAAAGTCTGGGAAATCAAACTAAAAGAACAAACCGATAATTTTTCAGACATTTTGGACAGATCCACGTTTCTGGCAGTAATTTCAGGAAATGGGGGTGGGTTTGGGGCTATGGAACAGAACAGGATGCAAAATATTCCAACACGTTCTTGAGAAATTTTGACCAATTGCCGGAAAAAATCTTGAAAACATTCATCACATAAAATTTCCAAAATTGTAAAAATAATGAGATAAATACGGTTTGTTCTCGTATTCCTGAGTAGTTTGCCTCCATGCGTGCAGCCTATCTTCAAATATCTCTGTTATTTGTCACAAAAGGTAATTTGGCCTACTGGTACTCATTTGTACTTCAGTCTAGGGTGGCCTGAATACCCTCCTCCAGGGGTATCCCCAGATGAGCTGTTGCTCCCGTGAAGTTCAGATGGGTTCTGAGGGTAGGGGATCCTGGTAGCCACATATGGGTCAGTATTTTCAGTGAAGAGAATTAAGTTAGGTAAGTAGTAACCTTCCCCAGGCTAATGGTGCCCTTGCCTGGGGGTTTGTTATTATAGGCCACAGTAGAATTCCTCACCCAACAATAAAAAAAAATATAATTTAAAAACTGGATCAGTGGTCAATTAATTCGTAAGCGTTAAATACAGAAATATTTAGTCATAAAGTCAACTCACCCTGAATGAAACTGGCGAGACAGAAACAAAACAGCATCCAAGCCGGGGTCCGGAATCTTTTCGCAAATTCCGGCCGCCATCCGCCGCAACCGCAGGCTTCGTCCTTGGCGTCGTCCTCGTCATCGCCGCCTTCAGCAGCAGCCGCCCCCGAAGCAGTTGACTGCTCACGGCGCCCCAATCGACCGCCACTGCCATTATTCATCGATATTATCGTCACAGCGTTTCCGGCGGTGCTGGGGTCGCCGTTGGGCTGCTGCTGGCAACACGTCGATTCGCCGCCATCGCCGAGCGACACTTCGTCGAACAAGTCGAACTCGGCTTCCTTGAATCGACGCGGCGGCTGACGCTCCAGAGTGCCAGTGTCGTCACTCGAATCCTCGTCAGCAGCGTCGAGTCCATTCTGAGGGATTCCGGATGCCGAAGACACCATGATTTCCTCCTGATGTTGAAGAGTTGCAAGAAGAGAAAAAATGTGGAAGGTTCTAAAGTTATTTCATTTTCCTCAGCGGCAGTATAAAAATCCAAATCGAAAAAGGCAAGATTTGGCAAATTCGCGGGTTTTCTGGGACACTATAAAAAAAAACGAAATGGATTCGGTTATCTGAATTAGAATAAAAAATAATTATTCGTCAAACTACAGAATTTACACGAATACCCGAATAAATTGATTACAATTCTTTCCTCGTGCTTTGAAAGTTTAACCTATTTTGCCGGCAAATATTAGAAGCCCTTTATTTCCGTTACATTTCTTCGAAATGAAGCAAGTCTTTTGCTTCTAACCACGATATGAAGTCATCAATTTCCTCGGAAAGTTGAAATTGAAATTTTGATTACGGTACAGCATACTTATCACGCCTTCAGAATTAAAAAGGCCGCAAATAAAGTCAATGGTGGGGGACTTTTTCATTCGAGCGATTTTTCTTCCGAACTCAGACGCAATTAAACACTTGACCTGCGTATCTTAGATGTCATTAAATCGAGGCAATTCTTCACAATTTAATCAAATAAATTATTTGAAAAATGCTTAATTCTAGCAAATTTTTGAGATGGAATTACTGTACGGTTTTTACGAGAGGAAATATTTGAAGCCGTACACCTTGTTTTAAGTTTTAATATGCCTTAATTAAATTTGTAAAGGAAGATTTGAAATTATAATTGTCGAACAAGATCTAGATGAAGATTTTCAAGAACAGGATAAATGAATTCAACACAGCAATTGGCTGGTGCGCGAACCGACCAGGGATTCTCTCCCAAACAGCGCAAGCCTTTGTTAACAGATCGACAAGTTGAATTGAATACAAAATATGCACAACAGTTTTCCGCAGTAAAATATGCACAACAGTTTTCCGACTTAGTAAATTTCTCAGCAGGGACAAATTTTACGAACACAACGTAACGCTTCGCACGCAAAATTTTGAATTGAATACAAAATATGCACAACAGTTTTCCGCGGTAAAATATGCACAACAGTTTTCCGACTTAGTAAATTTCTCAGCAGGGACAAATTTTACGAACACAACGTAACGCTTCGCACGCAAAATTCGGACTGTGTGTTGGGCTCAAAAATCAGGGGGTTTTATTCTGAAAGAATGGGGAGGAGTTAAAAGTACCTGCAGGACGTCCCAGGAGCTGGGTTCTGGGGTGGCGAAAAACACCAGGTGTTGGTGTTTTTCGAGAAACTCAAACTTGTTTTTGGAAAAAATGAGGCTCCCGAAAACCGGGTGTTTTCTCAATTTGGCAGGATTGTCGGAGTGCTGCGCATGTTTGGGGAGACGGCGACAAATTGTTTAAGAACCAGAGAAAATGTTTTTCTTGGTCATAAAAATGAGAACGAAAAAATGTTCTTGGAGTGTTAAACGACCAGCAGCTGGCAAAATCTGGTCTCCCCCCTTTTAGGGTAGTTGAACTCCTGGGGAGTTGGCGGGAACGAGGGGTCATTTGACCCCCTAGCTGGAGTCATTGGCCCAGGGGTGGGTTTGTATTTTTATTGTCGGCAGTTTCTGCCGAATTGTAAAGTTTCAAACTTTTGGGACCCTGTCAAAGGGATATCTTGCAGCTGGAGACGCGTCCCGAGACGCGTCAATAGTGCGAAGAAACTCTGGATCTGTTTTCTTCAGAAAAAATTCCGCACAAAAACCAACAGAAAAACAAATGCAAGAATTTAATGACAAAATATGCGTATTCATTAGACAAACAACAGAAGAGCATTTGCTGCAACTTCAAAATTTGCGTTGAAACACATTTACCATTATTAACACGTGAAAGCAGCAAAAGCCAAAACTTGCTCCAAGTAATTCCCTCAACTAGTAAAAAAAAAAGTAAAACCACAAAATTAACCTCATTTCTGAAGAACAACGTCACTAAAAAAAAAAAGAGGAAGGAAGCGGAAGCTGCTGGTGAACGGAAAAGAATGAGGGAAATTTTCGGGGGTGCGATCATAACTCTTGCGTGTGTGTGTGCAACGGGGTCAATCACGCTCCAATTGCTGCGAAAATGATACCCCCGGCATCGGAACGCTGTTGCATACTTCATTTTTACCCTCCACTTTATATCCTAGTCTTCATCTATTTTTTGGCGAGAATATAGAGGGGGTGAAAAAGCACATATATGCCCCAGGGTTGCACTGCTGATGCTCCCCGTCATCATCATCATCATCGTCTTCCTTCCTTCCTCAGCTTTCTTCTTCTTTCTTTTTTGGAGCCTTTTTTCTATCTTTTCCGATTTTGCATGCCTTTGGAAGCCGGGAAAACATGAATACAAGGTGGCCAGCCATGCCGAGTCTCCTGTGAAGTCGACAGGGTCTGTTGTGTGTTTATATATACTCGAGTGAGATGGTCTCAAAATTGCTTGCACATCCGTCGCATTTACCCCAGCTTTGTGATTGCCGAAAGGGAGATAGCCTTTAATAATGTCCCGGTTTATCAGCAACAATAAAATAACTCCCATAAACGTTGAGCCAAGAATATTCTAATTTCAAGCTCGAACAAATTGTCCAATGTGATGGATTGCGGTCAAGCATCTGCGTATTTTTTGGGGACGTCTTTGATGTCGTAGCTTCAATTTTTATTTTTACTCAAGCGCATTTTTTCATGTCAGTCGCGGAAATTCTCCGAAATAAAAACAAAATCGAGAAATTGCGAAAATTATTCAGTAACGACATTGGAAAAGTCCCCTGATTCCGCTGATGATAATTTTGCGAGAACAGCAAAATTTTGGTTGTCTCGAAGGTTGTGCAAAACTGAGACAGTAAAGCTGTATTGACTTCATTAAAAAAAATCTAAACGACGGGAAAATATCGCCCACACTGCTAAGCATTGCATTTTTTCGTGAATTGAAAAAAAAAACTCGCAAAGCTTTTGTAACAAAGGCAAGGACAATTTTTTTTATTTTTTCAAACCTGCCTGCAAAAGAAAAATTTGTAAATAAATCGGAGAAATTAGACATCATTCGCAAATTATTGACTCAACTACATGACGTGAATTTCCGTGCCTTTTTCATCACACTAAACCTAGGTGTTGAAGCTGCACCTTGAAATGTCCTCTGAGATTGTAGAATTTGTATTTGAAATTGTTTGATAGGCAGGCAGTTATTTTCCTGGACCTAAAACCCCATTTTTGAA
>CAJPEX010003242.1:0-30623 GCA_905338405.1 Notodromas monacha | reverse complement strand
ATGAGGCCTGGAGAGATCATTGGATGCAGGCAGTTTACCACGTACCTCCTAGAAAGGTAATCCAGGGTTTCACCCTTTTGTTCAGATTTTTAAACCTTTTTTATACAGTGGAACATTTCGAAGTCAAATCCGAAGGAACTCGAAAACAGTTTTAAACTTGGGATCGGTTTTAGTCATGAAATTTCGTAGAATTGTGTAAATTATTTTAGGATTTTTCTGCCAAATGTATCAGACATTTTTGTATTCATGGATTTATAGCATGCAGAAAGTTGCATGTTAAAAAGCATCAAGAAAATAATTTTCATGTCGTTTCTTGGTTTTCTGGAACATGTTTTCTATGATTTAGCTCAAAATGAAAACGAGCCCTTGAGAGTTCAACCAAGAGAAGTGAAATCCAAAAAGTGTTGATTCTGGAAGGTTTCAATTGCATTGATTTTAGGAGAATGGCATATTTTAGGGATTCATGGGATATGTTACTAAACGGTTTTTGACTTGGTGAGGTTTAACTTAGCCTGGTCTAGTTGTAGTGCCTGAAGTATTGTATCTGGTCCAACGTCATCTCCTGGGAATGATCGTGTGATGGATAGTAAATTTCAGCGTTTAGAAGCATGCTTAATGTCCTAACATATTTAAAAATAAAAATAAATACTGCATTGTTTGCTGNAGTAAATTTCAGCGTTTAGAAGCATGCTTAATGTCCTAACATATTTAAAAATAAAAATAAATACTGCATTGTTTGCTGGAAAATTAGTCCATGTCACACCTTTTAATCACCTTCACAAATCTAACCCATGCGCAATGAAAATCTTAGATAGGGGTCAAAATTCGAATGAATGATTTGTGTCGATTTATGGAAGGAAAGCCAATTTAAAAAGCTGAAATATCTTTTGAATGGTTCGTCCCATCCCATTCCACGTTTAAAAATTTTTAATTTGTATGTTCTTCTGAGTATCGTTCATTTTTACACTTATAGTCGAGAACTGCACAGTAGTTTAATTCAAGTACTGTAGTATGAATTTGTGGACCGTAATTCACATTGAATCTCATCATTTTTAGACAATCCGTATGAATATGTTTTAGAATTGCGTTTTTTCCCGAAAGGTGTCAAAAACGGACGAGGAATTCCACCTGGTCGCCCATCACGACGAATATTCCATGTGGTTCGGCGCTTATGGATCAGAACCCATTTCAGAAATCCCGTCACCCGTTTGCACCTGTGGGGCACACGCAGGGATCCCTCGCCGTCGCATCGGGGAGCTGAACGATCCCAAACAAATCGGAGTGTGGACATCAGTACTCAGGAATGTTCTGGACGCGGGTCATAGGTACATTGGAATTTGTGGGGAGAATCCGATTTTGAGTCTGGCCGCTGTCATTATGGGGGCTGAAGGCGTGGTGGCATTTACGAATGATGATAGAATGCGAAATCTCATCGAGGAGCTCGTCAAGACCAACGGTTATGATGAGGGAAAAATACAGGTGGTGGAAGTGGACAAAAATGCCTGTAAAACTGCTGGGGAAATCAAGGTGAGCCTGCTTTCTATGTTTTTGTTGTGGAAAATGATTTTCAATTCATTTATTCAGGGGTTGATCAAAAACAGTCAGTCATCAACTTTTTGAAAGTATATATAGTTGCTAACTCAAACCTCCCTGTGTCAATTTTGTTTTGTCCCCGTACAAAAAAAGTATAATATAACCTCACTAACTCGAAGTCTTTCATCTTTGATCCTCCAGAAAAATTGAATATCTGGAAACCAATTATTCTGGGGACCCAGGGAAGAGAGGAGCAATAAAAGTGTAATTTTATGCTTTATCAAAGTAAGTCAGTCGACTAATGGAGCAAATGTACATCTGCATCCAATTTTACCTTCCTGTAATTCTTCATTTGAAAATGCTGGTTTCATTAACTCAAAAACTGTCTAGTTGAATTTTGTGATTCCGTCAGACTTTTGACTGCATTATTGTTGAAATTCACCAAGTTTCAAATTCTTGATCCTCCATCTTGAGACTTGATTTGCTCCCACAATCTTTTGATGTTCCATCAAATTTCAACTTGTTTTGTTGCAAAAAATATGTATAATGCCGTTTTATTCTCTGCAGTCCAAGTTTCAAATTCTTGATCCTCCAGTCTTGAGACTTGATTTGCTCCCACAATCTTTTGATGTTCCATCAAATTTCAACTTGTTTTGTTGCAAAAAATATGTATAATGCCGTTTTATTCTCTGCAGGTTGATGCTGTAATCGGAGATCCCTTTTACCGAAATTCCTCCCTCAATTGGCACAACCTCAGAGTATGGTACGACTTCAGCGAGTTGAAGAAGTCCGGAATCATAAATGAAAGCACGTACTTCCGACCTTTAAAAGCAAACCTTTACGCAGCTGCGATAGAATTCAAGGATTTATGGAAAATACGGGCTCCTGTGATGGACGTTTTAGGCTTCAACATACAGCATTTCGATGGCGTGATTGACGTAAGTGATGCTCCTGGTACACGCTAGGTGGCGTAGAATATCATGGATTAATTTTCAAGTGACATCTTCCAAAAAAAAATTTTCGTGAAACTAAATTCAAGTGCCGTTTCAAGTTTAATTTACTGGAATTGCTTTTGAATATATATTTTTCTTCATATTATGGACATCATGAAAATTACTGCTCGAAAACGTTGCCACGGCAGTGAGACAATAGTTACGTCTCATGTTCATTGTTTCAAATCTGAATGAATTAGTGAAATGTATCCCTATTTTTCATCTTTTGGCAAACATTGAAAAAGGAATACATTAACGCAGATACAGTAGAAGCAAAACAGAACTTAACGCAGCTGCAAATTCAATTTTCCGTCTTTCGTAGCTACAGAAGAAATTGTTTTAAAAATCTGTTGAAAATTTTCTGATTCATCATCAAATTTAGGGTGCTATTAGGAAAAGCGACCCTGTGGTTGAGCCGCATCCTTTGTGGGAATATCCTGGGAAGGCATTATCTGGTGCGGTAAAAGTAGCAAGCTTCAATCTTGCCGAAGATGTAGAAGCTGAACTTGAAAAGGTCCACTCTGGCGTGGTTTCCTTCGAAAGGTATGTTAAAAGGGGTGTCGGGAGTGGGACAGCAAAAATAATTTATTTTCCTTATCTTGTTTCAAATTATTTCGCGTCTTACATTTTCTTGGATAAATTCCTACCAATTTAAGGTTATTTTTTTCTTGGAAAATCAATTTTCTTCAAATATAAACGTTCCTCTTGTTGCTAAATTTTTGTTGTTCTCTTTCGGCATTTTCTCTTCTTCATAAAATATGAAATTAAATACTTAAATTTTTAATTTTCAGCGATGGACTCTGCAATGGTGTGGCTCTGTGGATGACATGGGAATACCCTGGTCGTGATGATGAGCTCTTCTTGATATCAAATGGCCCGGTGAAGCCTATTGAACCGGGCCAAAATGTACAGTGGTACATGAACGCAAATCAAGACGTTCATCTTTTTCCAGAACCTTCAAAAGTCAACCATACCAACTATTTCACCTATTGCGTTAAGGCCGATTCCAGTGACGGATCTCTGATTTTTGATTTCAATTTGAATGGATGAGCATTTGTTAGTAGCTTTCATTACCAGAGATTACAACTTTTGGAAACTTGGATTTGTTTCGTTCATGGACGATAAGTTGTGCATACGGGAATTTCAAGCTACAATGACGAGGCTTCTATAACCAAAGCCAAGTTATAACGCCAACGAAGAAAGCACTTTTAATTATTATCACTGACCTTGTCATTTTTGCACAATACTATATAACAATTTAAGTAAACTATTAAATTTGCGCAAATATTTGACTTTATCTTCCTCTGAACACATCAATATCGAACAAGCTCGTGCGGCACCACATTTCACAAAATGTTCAGACTAGAAAACACACTTTAATGTACCACAAGGCACTGTGGACGGATTAATTACATAATTGTACTTTCAACTCACAAATTTTCCTTGTAAGCTTCGCTCTTGTACAAAGCCTGATACCTTTCCAACTCTTTCATCATTTCTGAAATTTTCCGGTCCGCCACAAACTCAACAGTCTGAAAGGTAAACAAGAAGATCACAATAATGTTCAAATCATCAATAAACTGATGCTCACCTTCAACTTGCTCTTTAATCTATTGAGCTTTTTCGGAAAATGTTGGGATTGCTTCAACAAGGATGAATTCTGGACTCTCAACTCTGCAACTAGAGCCTCTAGGCGTGCCTTCACACAAGCACTGTTTTCACAAGAAGCCAACAACTCCTGCAGTTTTCGCTCCACCACTCGTTTTTCTTCTTCAAGATCAACTGATCTCGTGTCAGCAAAGGCGAGCTGTTGTTTACAATCTCTGAAAAGATAACAGAATTTCATTTGACACTCAATAAAAAGGAGATGCAGAAAATTCACGCGCTAAAGCTCACAAATACTAATACTGTACTCGAATTTAAAATTTTAGATGAACCTTTGCATCATGAGATTCAAGAGTATTTAAATTTTACTTTTCATAAAATGCAATGTCAACACACTCTCAAGCCCTTGATCTGGAAATTGCATTGAAGATTCTATGAACATTTTGTCCAGAAGATAGGGTGGATGAATGCACAACAAAAATCAATAAGATGTACTTACAGTAATTCTGAAAATTCAACATTATTAAAGCAATGTGTCTCATGTTTCTTTGCCAAAACCTCACAGGAGAGAATTTCATCGCTAGCTTTAAAAATAATGCTTCAGGATTTTTGTAGCCATCATCATAAATGTCTGACTCAGGGGCAGTTGGTACTTGAGTACATAAAGTATAATATTTGTTCGTAACTTGATACACGTTTTCCTAGGCCTGTTTCAGTTAAAAAATAATCCGCTTTCACATAATACCGTACTTCAAATGTCGTTTGCATTTTTCCAGTTCGTCCACAGCGTGTCTGGCTTCCTCATCTTTGGATTTTAATTTCGCCTTGAAACCCGCGACATCTTTGGTCAGTTCTTCCATCTGTTTGACTCTCTGTTTCTGTTCCTTCTCATATTTCTTCTTTGCTTCCCCAAATAGTCTATGAAGGAATTTAAAATGAACTGGTTTCATCAAATTGTAATACAATACAATTTGATTTTCAACGTACTTGTAACACTGTGAGACAGCAGCTTCGTGCTCGACAATCGGAACACATTTTTCCTGCTCCAGTCTTGACGTGAAGTACTGTTCGCGCACTATTCGGTACTGCGCCTGTAGTCCACTGATCTCCAGTTCTAGCTGCTTCTTGGCGAGTTCTGATCGCTCCAGCTTAATCGATAGTTCTTCCACTGTAATACCAGACAGAAAAAGAGAACATGCGTAAGGAAAGAATCAGGATACACAAACAAATTTAAAAAATCTTTTCCGCGTGAGAAAACTTAGTCGAATGTCAACGAATTTCCGTAAGTTCGATATAACAAACACACACAAAAAGAGAAAGACGCCCACTTGATCCAGGAAATAAAAAGAAAATGAGAATATGTAGTCAATCTTTTAAAAATTTACAGTTTCCACTATTTCCAAGGAATTGAAGTCCTTGTTGTTATGGTAATACAGTAGAATATCTTTACAACAAATCTTCATGTAAGAATTGTTGCTTACAACAAATTCGTTTCGTATGACCCTGTCCAATAACCACCATCCTTATCAGCATTTGTGCTACTGTATACAGAAATCTTTGATGTAACGTAGTTACAGTATTTCCCTGGTACGAATAACTTCGCCATACAAATTGCTTTACTGTATTGCTACATATTTTTGCAAAATATTTGCTCACACAGATTTGATGCTCACTTGGCACTGCACACTTTCAGTGGTTTGATCTGAACCCTCCAGGACAACCTTAATCTCAATTTGACAGATAAACTTACACTGTATTTACCATGGAAAATAACTTCTAATACAGCAGACTCTAGTTAAGAAAAATTAATGTTTATAATAATTGTTTCCTGTCCCGCTTCATGAACACAATGCTTCTTTAAATCTTTTTGCAACAGATTTTTCATCCGGAGTAACATTTTCATCGAAAAATAAAACCCACCCTTGCACAAATGTTCTGAATGCGCAACCCGTGCGTCATTTTCCATTCGTGCCAACCGGTTCTGAAGGTCTTCATTCGTTGAAAGAACTTTCACAGCTTCAGCTTTTATGGACTCCCAATCCTTTGTTTCCTAATCGGAAATCAGACAAGAAACCCGGCAATTGAGGAAAGAAAAAAAAATCACACGGTTTTTCAAGTCAGGACAAAAACAATACCTCATTTCTCATACTCGACTTGAGTTTGTCGTCATAAGAATCCAACAACGCGAGTGTCGCTGGCAAGTCTGAAAGCCAACGCGGGGTTCCTTGACGCAGCTGGAAGGCGAGTGTGGGGAAATCAACACCCGAACCCGGGTCCAAATTTTGCCTCTTCAACGCCTCTCTCAAGGCCCCAAGTTCCAGATTCAACCTAGGGATAATATACGAGGGCTTTGACAAAAGTTCGTGAAATAATTCAAAAGATGTCAAAATTTCGAATCAAAAGTTGCACTTTATTCGAAATTTCTCTCCGCCAGCACAAGACAACGTGTTTCAGGTCTGTTCAATTTGTTTTTGACAATTTTTTTTCATGTTTTGCAAAATTCACCTTAGCAGAGTTTTGCTCTCCACTCGAAAGATGAGGCGCCCTTCCTGCAGATTTTTTGCAGGAAGCAAAACAAAAAAAAATCTGCCTCATCTTGATAGGGTGAATTTTGCAAAACATTAAAAAAAATTGTTAAACAGACCTGAAACATGTTGTCTTGCGCTGGAAGAGAGAAATTTTGAAATCTTTTGAACTATTGCACGAAATTTTGTCAAGACCCTCGTACATATTCGAGAAGAGATTCACAATCTGGCGCGTGGCACAGTACATTGGAAATAATGGAAAATACAGAAAATTGATGAAAATATCCCTCAAAGATATTTCATCTCACCTGAATGACAAATCCTCCAGCATTTTAACTCGTTCCGCCAAACAATTCTTCTCTTCCACAATGCTCTGAATTTGATCAGACCCACAAATAGCCAAATTCTTCAACTGGTCCCTCAATGCCCTGTTGTCTGAATCCAACTCGTTCAACTTCAATGCCCCACCACCACCACCACCAAGGGTGCCTCGGTCCACTGGTACCGGTTTAGATTTCAGTTTCAGGTTAGCGTAATGCGGTTCAGAAACTTCGGCGGCCACCAAGTGAGAAGAACCTTCTTTGCCAGGAGATGATACTGAAATCACGGGAATTGCCTGTTCAGGCGAGTGTCGGGGCTCCTCCACAATAACTCTGCCTTTCTTCACGATCTGTTCAAAGAAAACAAACACGTGAAAGCTTCTACATGAAATCTCTCTGAGTCCGAATTTGAACGACGTACCTTCTCGTACCTTGGAGACAGGCAACCCGGCAGCAGAAAATAAAAAATAAACAGGGAAGAGAAAAAATCATCAGACATTACCTCTTTTTCCCCCCAACTACAGTAAGAACCTCTGGACTTGAAATTTGTTTTTCCTCTAAAAGCACAGGGCGAATCGTGGGATAATATGCATCCCATCACCCAACAGAATATAGAACCTAAAATTTATTATTGAGTAGGTTACATTTAATTTCAACAGGCGCTTCCCGAAAAATTAGCAGAGATCAATCTCAATTATTTTTTCATAGAATAATTTTCAACAATTGCACCAAAGCTTCTTTTAAAAATGTGCTTTACCACTTGGAGTTTTCACGTTTCACCAGAATTTCAAAATTTTAGAAACTTACGAATACCAAGAAGCTTGGCATTGATTCTGTAAGTAAAATCCCGAATTTTGTTCCTACCAATGCTCACATAGATATTAGTCACAATTCCTCATGTGCTGCATCGCAACTTTAATTCAGATGACCAACGAATGAATAACATTGATTGCAATATAGTTTATTTTTAAATTTGGTACCGAGATTGGATACATGAATGAGCGAAATCCATCTGAAAATACGGGAAAGTGTGAACATCAAACGCAGAAGTTCCGAATGATTTTAAGTTCCTCAAACCAAATGCAATCAATTTTTGATAATAAAGTACTGTACAATAAGTATAATGAAATTGTGAGCCACTGCCTTGGATCCTTTCACAATTTTCTTTTTTATGATAAAACGGGAGAATATTTTCAAATCCAAGTGGCTGGGAATCAAATTTAATCAGCGCATTAGTTTATTTTTCGGACACGTTTTAATCACTCAATAATTTTATGAACATTTTTTTCTGATTTTTGGCCCCATCAATATTCCGAATTGCAGTATTCTTTGTCAATTAACCTGCCGGCAACGGATTAAATTGGTCGCCCAGCAGTATTTAATCATAGCGGATAAAATTCAAGTTTTACAACGCGGTACTTGTTCCTCAACATTTCAACGTCAACTACAGTAATTTCAGATGAAAAAGAAATGTGACAAAATCAATCCACACCAGACTGGAGATACCTACAAGGGATTTGAATGAACATCGACATCCGTTGACGTGGACAGTAGAGCAGGAATTATGTCGCTTTCTTCGGCTTCATCTTCGGCAGCTTGATCCACCTTCGGATTCAACCGCTTACCGTGGTGGGATTTCTTTTTGAAACTCGTATTTCCTGTTAGTTCAGCATCGTCTTCGCTGTCGTCATTCTGGAATAAGGCACGACGGATTCTCGGCTGCGATACAAAGAAAAAAAAATTTAATTGACAAGCAAAAAATTGAAAGCATTTGGGAAATCAACGCGAGTACTTACCAGAAACTTCCGGCTACCAGTTGAGTCCCCGCTTCTAACTTCTTTTCGAGACATTTATCACAGTTTTTTTTTTCCTATTCCAAAAAGAGGAAAAACCGTGTATGAAAATATGAAATCATGAAGCGAGTGAAATCATCCAACAAACATTCAAAAAGATGCTGCATCACAAAAGCAAAACATTTTTAACCCATCAACTGCCGTCATGATACATACGATTTTTTTTAGCTCATAAATACCCAGGTTCTACAACGCCTCAGATAATAAACTTGCGACGGTCAACAATTTTTGCTTCGGATAGTGGACTCTTTTTCGAATACTACAAGGAAAAGAGGTTGTTTTCGAGAAAAAATCGAAGTAATCATCCATCAGTCGGAATGAGAAAAAAGGAAATTTTGAGAAGCTCCTCAATAAAATCCTTTTTGATGAGAACCCAAATTTAATCGTAATCGATGTTAATTTTTTCTATTAAATTCGTGGAATCTGTTTTATTTAATAAATCATTGAGGCGCTTATTAAAACGGGATGCGAATAAATGTTACCCAAGATGGGAATCATGGAAAAATCAAACTGATATCAACCATTCGGCAGTTGATTGGTTAAAAACCGCACTTGTTTGAAACCAGACACAGTACAGGTACTTTCAATCACATTTTCAGTGATTATTTTTCACCAACATAAAGCAACCGACCAGCTGACGAATACTTTTCGAACAGTAACTCAAAATGCCTTCGAGATTCTCACACTTGAAAAAATTCCTCCCACAGAATGGCTACAAAACCGAAAAAAATAAGAAATTCGGCACATAAGAAATTTCGGGTGGATTGAGATTTTTGAGCAGCAGAATTATTCCGATGCGATGAAAAAACGCCCAAAATAGCACTCAAAAACGTCGAATACTGTACGCGGCAAATTTTTTGCTCCCTACGAGACCCAAAAATATTGAATACGACCAAGATCAACAGAAAACCCGTTTTTGCGGATTTTTTTTTCCCCGAGAAAAATTAGCACATGCTAATTTTTTCATCAAAAGCACATCGCATACTTGAGCCATCACAAACAAAGAAAGCTGTGAAAATCTTCGGTATTTCGCACAAAAAAATTAACCGGAGCACAAGCTTCGTTATCTCATGACACAGAAATAATTTTTGCAACATCAGAATACAGTACTTTTGAGAATGTTTCCATTTTGAAAATGTGTAAAGAAAAATTCTTGAGCAATCATATTCAAAACAGATCAACTCGGAAGCTCAGTTTATAACGACGAACTTTTTGCGGACAGAATTATTTTCTCAGCATTTCATCTTCCAAATCTTGAACAACGGATTTCGGAGACCAATTTCAACGAAACACAATTCATCCGATTGCAAATGTGAAGAATACTGTACTCAACTTCTGCTCTTCATCCGCCAAAAAGTAATTTTGACACTCACAGAAACTTAATGCCAGGCACGGTTTAGCTTTACAAAATAGAGTCTCACAACAGCCAAATCAAGAATGATTCCACTTTCAAAACCCTCTCAGTGTTTCCGTGGTAACGCAATTTTTTTTTTTGAGCAACCACGTTTCACAATCGACTTCCAAAAGCTCGTTTGAGATGAATGCCTATATTACGTTTACTGAACTGCCCCTCAATAAATTATGGCGCAATCTCTAAAAAAATTTTACTCCAAAACATTCAACGAGGACTTATCAAAAATTATCTTCCAACAGATGAATATCTTTTCTTTTCGACGACCAGATCGAAATCTCAGGAAAGCTTTTTACACGGGTTTCAGATGTATTTCAATGTCAATAGCTTTCCACGAGATAAACTCGTCTGAGATGAACATCAATTTACAATTTTAACAATACAGCGAACAGAATTTTGAGCTTCTTCAGGCAACAAATTAATGAGATTCATCACTCGAGAAAGTATCATCGTTATTTTGGCAAAACGAACAATATTGTTTTCGACAGAAAATACGACTTTACAATCAACGGAGATTCATCAGACGTTTCTCAGCAAGAGATCCAAGTTTTTTTTTTACCCGTATTTCAAATCAAATCGTATTTGAATTCACTGCCCAAAGTCAGGATCAACCACCACAAGCTCCGAAACGAATTTCAATCGTATTTCTCGCTTGATTGGAATACTTTAGGACACGCAAGGAGGATCTCTTTGATCACAAGCAACAAACTGAAGATAAACGCATTGTTTTCGTTCGATTCACGTAATATCGAAATTCATTTTCAAAGAACGGTTCCTCGCAATTCTGCGACCCTTCTTCTCTCAAATTCCGACTCGAAACTAATTCAAACGCATAAAAATGAACCCCGACCCACATTTTCAACTCAACACGAATACGAAGAAGTGAAGACATTTACATTGTCATACTTTCTTTCGCATCGTTTCCGCTCAATTCGGGCGATTTCGAGATCCCTTTCCCAAAACATGGGTATGAAATTCATCAACTGATTTCACCATACAAAGAAGACAAATCATTCGAATTGAAAAAAAAATTTCGGTCAGAAAAGAAATCGAAGAAGAAGTCTGGAACAACATGTTACCCCTGCACATCAATGAACTCGAATCTAACCAGTCTCAATTGCGCGTGATTTCAATTTTCAATGCCTAAACGCCATTCGAAATCAATTCATGGGCAAAAAAAAAAAATCCCATTGGACTGACTGGACGCAAGTTTCGAAGTTGGACAAAAGACCAAAAAAAAAAAAAAAAAAAAGACTGGGATCGATTACATGTTGGTTCCCATTCCAAGCTGTCTGTCGTTCCAATTTTCATCTTTACCAAACTTCCCTTCAGTTTCATTGGACTTCCGCCCATTTGAGTGATGAGTCGCGTATTCGACATTTTGAACGTAGTAATCATTCCGGATCTGGAAATCGCCGGTTGGGGCCCGAACACCACGAGGCAAACACGTATTTTGGACCTGCGCGGATCGAACTGGATTTTCCCTCATGAGCCGAATCAGCTCTGTTGCTGCTCTTTCCGGTATTTCCTGAAGAAAAAAAAAAAAACGAGAATCACATCTCCATCAGGACAAGTTCAGCAAAAATATTTTGGCCAAATTCAGGATTCTTTTGAGAGATTATCGATAATTTCTTGGCTGACTGATGAATCAGAAAAAAACCTGCTCCTAGTCTTCAGAGGTTCGTGCCTTCCATCTTAATTTCCCCACGAACTTCACGAAAAAAAAGAACGTTTTTTTTATCGCCTTATGGACGGTTACGAGGGTTGGTTCATAAGTTTTGAGACGTTTTGAAACAGACACAACGGAATTTCAACAATAAAAAAAAATTTACTCCCAACACTTCAGTGGAATTGTTGGGTTCACTGAACCCAACAATTCAGTTCAATTAGGCAACACTTCAGTGATGCTGTTTAACATACTCTCCACCGATTTCAATGCATTTTTTGATGCTTTAAATCCAACGACTGAAGCAGTGCCAGAACAGTGAACTCGATTTTTGGCTTAGTTTTGATTGTTGGATTAATCGCATAAAAAAATACATTTCAATTGCTGGAGAGTATGTTGAACAGTGTAGGAAAGTGTTGCCAACTGAAGCGGCTATGCGGGTAAAAAAAATTTGAATTGTTGAAATTCCTTTGGATCAACTGTATTTCACAAAGTCTCAAAACTTATGAACCAACCCTTGTATCAATGATTTCCTGAGCTCTAGACTTCCATTTCTATTCAGAAGATTGTGTTTTTTAAGAGCCAAGGCACAATTTCGCTCTACAAAATAGTATCACAGCATCAAATTCTAAAAAGATGATTTCAATTTTATAAAAACCATCTCACTGTGTTTACGTTCAAACACGATCTTCTGAGAGCAACCATGTTTCAAAATTAACTTCCAATAATTCAATAAATATGGCGCAGTCTCTTAATACTTGTAGCGTTTAATCCACTCATGCGCTGTGAATGTAACACTTCGTCAAAAATATGATGCATCCTTAATTATTTTCAGTCAACTTTCAAGGGGAATAAATACGTCTTGAATTCGTCCAAATCAGTGATGCCCAACTCAGACATGGCTAAGGTCACATAAAATTTTTTTTTTTTTTGACCAAGGGCCACAATGCAGAGGTGGCAAGTCCTTGCTGGCCACAATACACAATGATTTAATACGTTCCAAATTGTTTTCTATTAAATGAAAGTTTCAAATTTAATTAAGTGCTATGCATTGAATCATAATCATAGTATTATAAAATCAATGAAGGGTGGAGGAACATTTTGAATACTGTATTAAATTCATCTTTCAAAATACATTTTGAATAGTGGCTTCTGCCACCTAGAAAACTACAGGTAAGGGGCCGCGGGACAGATGAAGACTCTCTGTGCGGCTGTTTTTTTTTATTGGGCAGCACTGGAATCTATAAATACTGAGCACGAAAAAATAATGAAGAACAGGTATACAGTAATTTCAACATGAAGAGCAAATGATAATAATTCCAAACTCACGCTTCCATCCCTGAGTGAATCGACACGCACGTTGTCAGAGTCCCTCAGATGCCTCGTTTGATCGTGCAACAACCAACAACGACATTCCCACTTGATTCGATAGGGATAACTCAAGTAGTTGTAACGGAATTCTTCCCTCACGTTCTCTGCCTTCAAGCCAACCCCGTCGAGCGTCATTATGTACAGACACCCGTGGAACACGCTGTGTTCGAAATCATTCAGCAACAAAAACACCCGGTCCTTCAACTGCAATCAACGCGAAAATTTTTTTAGAAATTAGATGAATTTATTGCGAAGAACAGATGGAACACGACGGAGTCTGATTTAGGTACATTCAAGCAGTAAATGAGCATGGATTCTAGATCAAATATTCTCGGGAGGGGGGTTGCGATTATTTCAACAATTTCTGCAGCTTCGAAAACGAAAAATGCTTTTGCGTGCGTAGATGTCACTTCGATTCGCAAAATGCACACTGTCATTCAGTCCAGACGGAAACATTATTTCTCAGCAAACAAAACTTTCCATTTCGAAAATCATCTCTTTGTACAAATCTCAGGACTCGCGTTCAACGTTTTCTGTGCTTTCAGCTGCCTAGTTATCTAAGACGGCAATACGTTTTCAGGCATAGAATTACACGACATTGCACAAAAAATAAATAAAAAATTTATCTCAAACGCTGGAACAAGAAATTCCTGCATCTTCATAAATCAGAAGAATTTCATAACGAAAAATATTGAGACCTTTCTTCTTACAGACATAAAAGTATTATCGCACACGATCAATCATTAAAAATACATGATTAATTGTTGGGTGTTCATAATCGAAAATTGTCAAAATATTCGAGCACTCCGGGTTTTTTGACCCCATTCGAAATCGTAATTTCTCGGGGTCATTCAAGACGAACTCACCCTTATGTGTTTCAGCAGCTTTTTTTCAGTGGCATAATGAAGAGGCCACTGATTATCCTCTACGGCTGCTTGAAGCATCCGTCGATGATTCACCTTGACCACGAAATAAGCCGCTCCGCCAGGGACAACTTCGGCAACATTCGTTCGCTTTTTCGACAATCCTCGGAGATCATCTTAGAAAATCACACAAAAATTTAATTCGGGCATCTTTTGAATATGAAGAGTTTCTACCCAGAATTCCAGGAGTAATCAGATTTCTTACTTCTTTACAAATGATTTCATAGAAAGGAAAGTACTGTAGTTCATATCCTCAAACCATTCCCAAGAATTCTCAACAAATTGATTTCATTCATAGTTTGATGGATTCTCTAGAACTTAAGAATCTGCCAACAAGAATGAAAAAAAAAATCCACCAGTGCATCACCTGTTACCCCGTCAATTCATGCGTGATTTTAGGTTGAATCTCGATAAATTACTGAGTGGACTTGAGTGCAAAAATTTTAACCCAATCTCCTTTAGCAGCGATGCAACAGAACCAAGATTAACTGGAAAATTCATTTCTCGATTAAAATTAAAAATCGTGCACTTTTGGAAAGCTTGAATGAAGACAGTCAATGGATGGCTTCAGAATGATGGATATTAAATTTCTTTAAATTAACACAATGTAAAATAGGATGTTTGAACATCTGATTTTTTATATTTTTCCTGTTTATATTCAAGCGAATAAAAGTTTAAAAACTGGCGGATAATAGCAGGAGTTTCAAAAATAAAAAAGAAGTTATTTTAAATCATCAAATGAATCGTAGGAACTCTTTTCGGAATTACAATGCCCCAACCTGATGGAGGAGCGGAATAGCAGTCCCCAGAGGTCCCCTTCGTTTTCAATCCAATGTTCAGCGCTTCAGGAAGATTCAAACTCTTTTCTTCTTTGCCCAAAAAACCGACAAGGGCTTGGTTCGCAGCACAACCAGGGTCAAGCATGCGCACGGGTCCACCACGCAAAAATTGGCAGAAAGCGACCTTCAACTTGTCCCGCAAATGCAGTAAAAGCAAGGCTTCGTTCTTCCTCATCCTGAATATCAATCGAGGGCTCAGGCGAATTGAAACCATGGGATTGTGCGACTCTCCGCCGTCCGCTTCTGATTCACTATCCGAATGTTCGTCCCATTGTTCTTGAAACAATAAAATAAACAAAATTTCAGCAAAATTCTTTACGAACAAAAACCGGACTTGATGGAGGAAAAATTGCGTGAATTTCTCATTCGACTCCTTCCTAGTTCATTTACAACTATGAAAATATTTTAGATTTTAAGTTCATCAAGAACATCTTACCTGCGTGAAATCCTTCGGAACAAGGGCCACGAGGTCTCAGCCTGGAGCAATTGTCCAAAAGTATCGGGCCACAGGCCAAAATAACAGAGGCCGCCGAAATCACATCGCATTCGCCCAACGTTGATCCTTCCCTGTTGATCTTTCTTTCTTGAAACATTATCCACGAGGCGCTCGAATTTGCACCCGAAGGTAAACCCTTCTTTGACAGCTTCACCAATGATTTTGAATCGATTTTCGCATCGCTCTCGAACCTTAAAAAAAAGAAAATAATTAATTTCGAAATCCAACTGATGAACTCACTCGGCTGATTCATAAATTCAAAAAGAAAATGAACTATCTTCTTCAAACTTATCGAGCATGTGGGAGATGTAGAAAACTGCAAAAGCAGAATTTTTCACCAGCGTTTTCACAATTGAATCGAAAATATAACTAGGCACATTTTAAAATTTTTCAAGCTGAAAAAATTCTTAAAATATCATCTTTGAAAATATTGAAAATGAAACGCATTGCCTATGAATGCAACTGCTACAACAGGATGATTGATTTTTCATCACTATCTTCTCGATCAATCCGCAAGTTGTTTTTTTCTTCTTTTCAGTGCAACAATTGCACAAGACGATAAATAATTCCTGAAGTTTCCAGACATGCAAATCTCAGACGTGGTACTTACGGAGAATCTAGTCCGTACGACGAATCCGACGCATTAAGCAGGCAAACATTTTCTCCGAGAGCAGCAAGTACGGCAAACTTCACAACTGGCCACTGTTCAGAATTCAGATTTAAAGCTCGCATTTCCGCGGGACTCCGACACTTCAACACTCCGGCAGTCGTGATGGCAGCAATAATTTTTCGTCTCGAAGAACTCACTTCTTCAAGTGCAGCTTGACTCAGACAGAATCTATTCAAGTGCCGCTTTTCGCGGTCTGATCCCTCAGCCTTAGCTTTCGACCAGGACTGTATCGAAAGAAAAAAGGGAAATTTCGTCAAAATTCTACGAAACAAAATTCGTGATCCTTCAACACTTGGATTTCTGATAATTTCTGGAGACTTGAATGTAAAACTGCGACGGTATCAAATTAAAGCACTACGCGAACGATAGTTGTGAAGGGAATGCCACGAAAAACCAACGTCACTACCAAAAAAAGGAATACTGTATTTCAAGGGGAAAATTTCTTTGAATTTTTTTAACACATTAATCCAACGGCCTGAAAAAGGTTTCTTGAAAACATTCAAAGGGTTTCAGAAATTCCATCGCATTGAAATGAAGTTCAATTATTTAAAAAAAAGTTGGACTTCCGCGGGAAAGAAATCAAAATCTGTATGGCTTTTGCCCTTATTTTCAAACATTAAATGCTTTACATTCATTTCACGGAGTAGGTAATTTTCACGTACAGTAGTTAAATTGAGTTTTGGGGAAATATTTTCATTCCAACGCATTAATTCCCGCTCTCAGCTTTTGCTTTAAAAAAAAAAGGTGCGCACTCAAGGACAAGTGTTTCCAAAAAAGGAGGAATCAATCTCAGAAGCTGCAACTTTTTGGCGTTGAATTTTAAAATAAGAAAAGAATAACTACAAACCTGAAATGCTCTCAACAAAGCCAAGAGATCACTGGGAATGTCCTCGACGAGACTCTTGCGAGCTTGAGCAGTGAAGTGAACGTGATCCTCATCCTGTGGAAGCCTGAAGACGTTTTTCACACGAAGAGCACTCACTATGGTGAGGACCGGTTCCAAGCATTTCAGTTTCATGGCGTACAAAATCATCTTCCCCAAACGCGGCTGGATCGGCATTTCCAGTAAATAGAGTCCGAGTAAAGTGAGTTCTCCAGAAGCGTCCAATGCTTCGAGATCCTGAAATCACAGCGAGGTTGAAACCTTTCTTGAAAACTACTATTCGAACAATGCACGACACAAAAATAAACTTGGATCTTAATTATACACGAGGGTTGTCCCACTTGGGCGCGACTGCATTATTTCTAGAGTAGGTATGCTGTGACAAAATTGTGATAATATCCTGTGATTTTTTGAGCTTCTGGCATTTTTTTCGGATTTTTAAAAACATATTTCAATTTACTGCATGATGATAAGCAGAAACTTTTCAGTTACGGCCAGAGTTCTCCATCAATGTCACTGGGTGCTAAAAATTTGTCAGGCCAACTGACACTTGACATTTCGATGTTTTTACCACAATCTAAAATTTAGAGAAGATAAAGCTCAAAGCAAAAAAACGATTTTAATTTTTATTTGGCCTGAAAAATTCTCAGCAACCTCTAATAAACTCCGGCGAAACTGAAAAAAATCCACTTCCCATCATGCAGTAAATTTGAAAATGTTTTTAAAAATCCGTAAACATCCCAGAACACCATGGGCTATATAATATTTATTTTTACAGTCATACCTACTCTAGAAATAACCAGGGTCGCGTTCAAGTGGGAAAACCCCCGTACATACTTTTGTTTTATTGTACTGCACGCAGTTTTGAACAGACCCACCATCAAAGAACGCAGAGCATCGTCAACCCTCTCTTCCGGAGGAGGATCAATGGTTCGCTTGAAGAATTCCACGATAGAAATACTTTGGCTCGTCAAGCCTTTCACTCTCAAGCAAATTTTCTCCAACGGAGCAACGTGAAGTTGAGGAGGTGAAACTTCGGGCATTTGTTCAAACCGTGCCTGGGTGTAAAGCCGGTAGCTTACACAACACCCACTGGCACGGGCTCTGCCACTTCGAACCCTAGCCGTATTTTTTGAAATCCAATACAATTGGGACAAAAAGGTTTTCTCGGCTTGGCTGTAACGAGTGTCTTGAATACGGCCGCAGTCCACGACGAAACGGACATCCGGAACAGTGATGGAAAATTCCGCCATCGAAGTAGCCAGGATCAATTTCCGGGAGCCTTCGCACGTTTGCATCACCAATGGTAGATCCGTTGACTGAAAATTCAAGTCCATTGTACAGTTCTTCAAAACTTCACCCAAAAAAATATTTTTCAAATTCGTAAGAATTCAAACTTGAGCAAACCTAAAAATGTTGAAGCTAAGGAAGAAATAAAGAAGTGAAGTCACACTGACAAATTTCATTTATTTCCAAAATCATTACAGGTGGACTACCTCAACAACGAAATTCAGGGAACAAAAATAAATATTTGCAAATAGAATTTCGTTGTTGATATCATTATTTTAGGATAGGGAGAAACCCACACGGGACCAAACAAAAATCCGTTACACTATACGCAGAAAATCGTTGCAGAGGGTACTAGAAAAAATAAAAAAGTAAAGTCACGCTCAACTGTTTCACAACTTTCCAAAATTATTACGGGTGGACTCACTCTCTAAAACGAAATTCAGTGGACCAGAAAAACTACGTTGTAGAGAGAATGTTGTTGTAGATAACTTCTTTAGGTTGAATCGAGACCCTTATGGGGCCACGAACAAAATCGCTACACGGAGAAAATCATTGTAGATAGAGCCTACCAGCAATAATTTTTGACCAATACAGTATTTATTTCGTGACATAACTCCATAAAATGTAAGTAAGGGCAATTTTTAGTAATGTCAGTTTTCTATTAAAGGATCGATTGGACGTGATGAAGGATTCGATCACGATTTTTCTCACCCGCATGGCTTCGTGCATCATGAAGATCCGAAACGACGGCACGCATTGCGTAAAACGCGGATCTTCGAGGATTTTTTCTCGTATAGCCAAAATGAATTCGTAACTTGGCAGGAACACCATGATGGCCCCAGGATCTCGCTCAGCATTTACATTCAGCAGAAGTTCCAGTAAAACCCTCGAATCCACAAACGGCTCTTTGATAGACCTCAAGTAATACGAGAGAGACTTTTTCGCTTCGAGGTCCATTTGATTACTGCGAAGAACCAGTTCCAAGTCCTCGTCCCAGGTTTCAGTGCAGCCGATTCTGTAGAGAAGACAAAAATCACGACAAAATTATCCCTCAAGTCAATGATATTGTTTTTTTATTCACTCCTGAATTATTTCAACTCGTTGACAATCAAAAACATTTTTCAGTGGATTTGGCAACAAGCAAACATTTCCCGAAAGAGCATCCGTTAAACGACCAAGTTGAAAAATTCCAGCAACGCATAAAGGCACAAACAGTGCTTTATACAAAATTCAGAAGCTATCAAATGAAATACTGAAATACCCCCCAGTATATATTTTATTTGCAGCATTATATATTTTCATATTCTTTTGCATTCTAAGATCAGTTTTGAATGATTTTTTTTATTCCTCAGACTGATATTTTCATGACTTTCGCCTACGTTTCATAAAAAAGAAACCTTTACCGAAATCGCAAAAAAACTCAATTTAAAAAAAAATCATTATACTCTTTCATTTCAATGAGATGAAGTCTTTGAAACCCTTGGATGTTCACAAGATGCCGTTTTCAGGTACAGTATCTGAATTAAAATATATAGAAAATCCAAAAGATCCCCCCTTCCCCCCGTAAATACCGACTTTTGCGTTGGCGTTACTCTTCCGTCATATTACCTTCACAACTATCATTTTCGTGGCATTTTAAATTGATACTGTCGCCGTTTTCATTACTTACAGGAGAAAAGAACACATTTCCAAACCACAAATACTTACTGCGATTCATTCAACAAACGCTGAATGCGATGCTCTCCTCGAATCTGGGACCAATCACTCGCCGAAAGTTGCAAATCAGGGTCGACGGACCTCGTTCTAGCCTTGACCGATGCTTTCAAAGATAATAATTCTTTGACAACGTCCTCCCGACCCCCATAAGCAGCACACATAAGTGCCGTCAATCCAATTTTACTGTGTTCGTGATTGACGTGCATAGAGCGATCAGTGATGCTTTGTAATATCCGATCAAACAATTCCGGTGAACCAGCATTCATAGCTGATTCAAGCAAACAGTCAAATGATTCTTTACGATTTTGTCCACCAGCGTCTGAGTTCACGGGGTTCTTTGGAGATTGAAAGAAGAAAAAAAAAAAAAAAGCAGTAATTACACTTCAGACATGATGTGATCAATGATTTGTTAAAACTCACTTCCGGGGTATGATGTCCTTCTTCCACATTGCTGACACCTGAAGAGAGACCATTTTTATTTTAAAATTGATAAATATTTTTGAAGTATCATGCAAAACGCACCGTTTTTCGGCTTCTGTTTCCACGATTGTAGTTTCTCAGAGCAGCTCGCTTCCGCAAGAGCTTTTTCAGCCTCCATCTCAGCACACGTAAATCCGACTGAACTCAGAACTTCTTCCAGAAAAACTTCTTTCACCGAGTGAGTCGATTCTTTAGATGGGGGTACTAAAGAACCAGCATGTCGTCAGTTCATGAAATTTCAGACACGCCACGTCAAGTATAGTATTACAGTAAAATCTTTTTCAAACTGCAGGACAAATTTAAACATCTTCGGAAGTTGAATATCTTCACAGACAAATGTATTAATTTTCATTTCGCACTCCTCGTGATATCAAATATCGTATTCCTGACATTTTCAACCTTCAGGCAACAATCAAGGCAAGAAGTTGAAAAATTTCCAATTGAACCGCAGAACACTCCGAGTATTTTTATTTCTCTACACAGTACTGAAGTATGAATTTTTTTCAAAATATTCATTCTATTAAAGAATTACAGCACTAAAGAAATAAACAGGCTAATAAATTGATTTCTAACATTTCTCATGCATCTAACATAAATTTATTTTCAAGCAGCAACGCTTCTATAAATGCACAGAATGAAGAAAAAGAGAAGCGAGCAAACGTTTGATTACAATATAGTACTTAATTCAGTGATCATGACCGGAAAAAGGAGTCCATCTCATGGATAATCGAATATGACATGTCAAATTTATAGAAAACCTTCAAATGAATAGCTGTGAACCAAAATCATGTTCTGATTTAAAAAAAAAAACAAAAAAACACCAAAATACAGTAACTCACTTCCAAGCATGGAGCAATCGTCGAAATACGCGGAAAGCTTCAGATCGGCGAATGCTGAAAGCAAAATCAATTTTGTGCCACGGCTGAAACTGAGCTTAAACTTCAAATCGGCTAGAAGCACGTCACACTTGATCCCATGCTCCTGTACTTCATCAATGATCAAATGCGTGACACCACGAAAAAACTGGTGCCCGTTCACAGCAAGGGTCCTCGTCAGTGAGCCAAGGGTGGTAAACGTCAGCACCCCGTTCGAAGACATCCTAAAAAATTAAAATAAAGCCATGCAATTAAGAATAAAGTAAATGCATTCCAGGAAAGGGTTATCACAGTTATTTACCGTACTTGAAATATAAGCTGAAATACTGTATACACTTGAAATTTACAGTAAAAACCGAGTGAAAGGGAAAACTGAGGGTCGTCCAACCGAAAAAAAAAAATCGCGAAAATGACAGCATGACTCAAAATGCAGAGCTTTTCTGCAACTGACTGAGGAAAATTCCTCACGAAACAAATTCTGAGCTTTTAAAAAATTGTCAACATTTCCACGAACGTTCTCAAAAAATTGAAATCAAACATCTTCCAAGACGCGCTGTGAATAACAACTTTAAAAGGCTTCATTAAAGATCGCGAGCAAACCCCGCACAATAAATTATTTTTAAATAACTAGAATTCTATATGATGAACACTTCTTTTAAAAAATCGAAATTAAAATCCCTCACAGTGGTTCCATCCGAGTGACGCATCCGATTTGATTCTGACCCGTGTTTCCCCTTTCGTGAGCGACGCGCTCTGCCAATTGGATGGCATTCAGGCTTCTTGGCTGAACTGAAATAATTCGCACGTGTTGATCCTTGTCGATCGCATTATCCATAATCAACTGCGGCACTTGGGTCGATTTTCCGCATCCAGTTTCTCCGTGAATCATCAGGTAGCGATTGTTCTGCACATGGCTTAGGACGGCGGAGGCGTATTTCAAAATTGGACGGCTGTCTAGAAGTTCCTGACGCATTCTCGTCGACGACGGACCAACTGGTATTCTTGGATCACCAGCTGGTATGCGGCCCTGGGGCTGAAATACATCTTTGATTTCTGCGAAAACAAAACAGAAAAATCACTTGCGAAATTAGAAGCAAACAGTTTTTTAAATGCGCAGATCATAAAAAAAAATAATAACGATGAAATCTTGAAGTCCAGTCCGCAAATTTTATTCAAGTGAAGAATTGCAATTCATTTTTCTGCTTGGAAATTTCCCCCCGTCATTCAATGATTCAAATTCTCAAACATCAACAAACCTTGGCTCTGTTTCGCAAATTGGCCATCAGCGAGTGATTTGAGTATCTTGGCATCAAAATCGCTCGACGGATGATCCTTGTGAAATTCTTCCAAGCAGAATCTTCCGAGGGCAGTTAATGACAATTTGGCTCGCAGACCAGGAGGCGACGGTCCATTGCGTTTTCTGATACTGATGGTTCTCTCAGGGAAGGAGCTAACAAAGAATTAAAAAAATAAAGCGTATACGTCAACCGAACTCCTGATCATCAATCATTAAAATAAATTACCCTTCACTGAAGCAGTCGAGCTCGGCGAGAGACGCAATGAAACGCACAAACTTCCTCTCCTCGGCAGAAAATGACGACGGAAATGTCACAACTGCGTAAGCAAAAATATAAATTGTGTGCTTATTAAAATGCCATCATGCGTTCCAAAGAAAATCATGTACAGTAGACCACGGAATATTTCGTCAAAGAAAATCGGTGTCTTCGCTCGGGTAGAAGACAATTGAAAATTTTATTGGACGGGAAGTGGAATGAAAATAGTTGACGGTATTGCCGGAATTCCGGCGCATATCGAATTTCATTAGCCAAGATAAGTAGTCAACCAGCTTAATTACGAGATAGTTTATACAGGTAGCTTATGAATCGACTTTCGCATTCGATCGAATGCCACCCATCGGAGGCTACAAAGTTGAAGCTCTTTCAATTATCAAAACACTTCAAACAGAATCATACGATGGAAATGCAAATGAGAAGTGCAGATGACCTCTGCTTCAAGTTGTCAGTGATCATGAAAATTCCATGCAACTAAGAAAAGAAATGAAATCGAATTTCGTCATGAACCTATTACTGTATTACAAATTCAAAAAATTTAAAAAGGGATAACAATCGAGTTTTACAGATTTTCGTTTGACAATTTGCAATTCTATAATATCGGTAGCTAATGGGTGCCTAATTAATAATTTATGCATAAAAGTTGTCAAGGATGAGTTATTACAGCGTGAGAAGATTTATAGAAGAAAATACATCGAACTTCGATACAAGATGTCCGTTCAATAATTCAAAACCATCCGGAACACATTCTGATTGATTGATGGTCCTGAATCTTAAAGCGTCTTTCAAGTGAAAGGAATACAATACAAAAAAACAAATTTTTCTCCATCAAGATAATTGGAAAATAAAATTAGGTTTACAAGCTTTTGCCTGAAATGGATCCATGGTTTTTACCAAGCGGCCAAAATACAAGATTTTTACATACGCATGCATCCTGTTGACTAAAATTCTACTTAAAAATTCAAAACTCACTCTCAGCTTCTCCATTGACGACTTGCTTCAAAGCACCGAACACAGTGAGTCGTATGATTTCCTTGACGTTGAAGTCCGTTTGAATTTCTGACAATTGTACAGCACTCATCACTAATATGGGATTCGCGCTGAATTCCGAAACAAATTATCGCCAATTTTTTTCAAAAGACTGGACACATCGCGTCGCAATTTACCCACGAATTCGAATCTCTTCCAACGGGACACTGCACGATAAAAAAAAAAGAAATTTTCACATTCCCACGTTAATAAAGAAAATGACAGCCTCAACTACCGCAGTCGAGTATGGGAAACGAAACAGAATGGGAAAAATTCCACTTCGTTAACCACCTAGGTCATTAAAAATTTTTATTGAACTCAAGTCAAGCACAGTTCCGTTGGTTTCCGAAAGAAAGAAAAAAAAGGAAAACATTTTGAACGTCCAGAAATCAAAACTCCGTTCCCTAGATTTCACTTGCCTGATACCGAAAAATGCTAAATACCTATTCACATAATGAGGATTCAGGTTTTACTAATTGCCTCGGCTCAAAAAATAATTATTGTTCAAGTTATCAATTCGTCCGAAAAGTCATTGCACAGTCATATAAGTTCAAGTAACCTTCCGATCAAAGTGGGTTTCATTTCAAGCAATGCAGTTCCTCAGATCGAAAAAGCTGGAAATCGCTCGTTTCCAAAACAACAAAAACCCGAACAGTACGCTAATAACTGACAAAACCATTCTCGTAGATGGTAAAATAATCTTTTTCTTCGGTATTTACAATTACTCATTGCAGCTTCTACGAATAAAGAATCCAGACCCACGGCTCACAGGGCGGATTAACGACTACTTCTGCCAACATCTACCTACAGTATAACAATTTTATACTTTCACATTATGAAGAAAGTAATTTCATCAAAGGGATTCTCCGACGCGAAGTAATTTTTCGAACACCTTGTAGTACTGCAATTCACATAAACCAGTCGCAGGGTCCTGGGTCACTCATGACTCAATTGTCATTAAAACAGCTCCAATCATGGAAGACAACTAGTGTCTTCGTGTATCTCACGACAGAAATATTAAAAAACAATTACTCATAACTCATGTCAACCAATCTCAGATGTCCTTACGTTCCACATAAAACCAATTTTAATGTCGTATTTGAAAAAAAAAATGAATGAACGAACGAATCTGCACAGTATCACGAAGTCGATGTCATCAGGGGCATCACGGAACACGAAAGGATATAGATCATCACAAAAATATACCAGTGGAAAGTAATGGGAACAACTTCCGCCTAATGGTTTACGACTCAAGAAGCTATTCACTGGCCGCGTTGGCACCGAAAAAAACATTTCCTCGCATCACAAGGGGGAAAAAAAAAAACACTAAAAAATCAGGCTCCCAAATGAGCGCTACATAAATGAAATCGAGATCGCAATTTATAAAAATTGCTCACCTATTCCATGGAACCAGCTCTGTTTCAAACAGACTCTACGCTACTGAATGAGCACATTCAGAAAAACACTTTCTCAGATAATCACAGCCGATTCATATTGAAGGTCAGCGTGTTTCAAATTTGCGTAGAATGATTGACTGAGCACATTCTTTTTCTTTTAGTCTACGCAAGAAGTTGATTCTAGTCCTAGGCTTACTTCAATAAAAAACAGCTCCGCTGATCGTTAACCTTCCCTGTATACGGTTAAGACCTTCGCACAAATGTTGAATGATTTGTTGACAGTTCAGACGTGAAAAAAAAGCACGCGCAGTTTGCTAGCAACTGCACTGGTCTTGAACAGGGGGTTCATCACATTCCAGCAACCGGAAGGATTCTTGCTCCAACGCTTCCAGCTCCATTCTTGAGCGGTTCACTTCCAGCAACAACTTCGCAATATCGTCGAACATCTCTTCAACTCCTTCGCCAGTTCGACATGATGTTTTATAAACGGCTGATACCACGTTATGGAACTGCTCGCTGCATAATCAGCAAATAATGTTCATAACGAAAAAAATTATTCAACGTCACACTCGGGGGACTGCATTTTTGCCGGAAACGGACATGCGTGTTCGAATAAAACGATTGGAAAATGAAAAAAAAAATAATTTTCGCTTGACTTGAATTTTTCTAAAATAAAAACAATTATTTCGTTGGAATTTGGAAAATTCAAAGGAGATGTTATTCGACTATTATTAACAAGGGTCCCCAAAAAAGACTGTTCAGTATTGGTAAATTTTGAATTTTTAATCCAAGCATTACATTTGCATACATGGTCCATCACACAGCATTGAATAATCGACTTGGAGTAGGTAGAAGATATCGCGGTAAAAAAAAGTATTTCAGATATTTATTCCTGCAAATAAATACAGTACTGTACTGATGCCGTACATGCTGTACGAATATTAAGAGTAAAGTAATTTTTTGAAGAAATGAAATTAATTCTGATTCAGGAAGATTATAATCAAGTACTGTACTGTATACAATTATTTCGTGAAAAATACAAGCTGATTTAAAATTATTTCTGATAATTTTCTCTTCATGAAAGTAAGAAAAATGTGCAGCTTGAATGGTTTTTTGAAGGTAAAGGAGCAGCCATTGAACCTGCAGCAAAAATGATTCTAGTTAGAACAACGTCGTCTCTTTATAAAAGCGTAAGAGGCGCTTCCTTTAGTGAAGCTCATTTACGACTGAAAGGGCATTGAAGGAATCTCTGCTATTCGCAGCAAACACCAACACAGCAGCTTCAGCAAACTTGTAATAACTCGAAGTCACGGAAGCAACCCGCTCCATTCCACCGGTATCCCACAATTGTAACTAAACGGAATAAAATCCGAATTTCTCCATTTAATTGATTGAGCTTTCAAAAAAATGTTTTCAGGAATTATTTCAAGAAAGCCAACAACTAAAAGAAATTGCAGGAAATATTCTAGTCGAAGTATTTTCCAATGCGTTACTTCGATGACACAAGGGCGCTCAATATGTTCTGTGCACTTCAACCGAAACACTTACCGCGTATACCGTACTTCCAAAAGCAATGAAATATACCGAGAAAATCGTGGAAATTCGAAATTTTCTTGGATATCGAACCTCACCTTGATTTCGCGGTCAGCAGAGGTATAAATTTTCTCGTAATGATCCAAACCCAAGGTGGATTTCCGGTCTGAATTCGCGACGAAGGAGTCGGTCATGAAACGTCTGAACAAGGAGCTTTTTCCGACGCCATATTCCCCGCACAAAATCACCTTCTGCTCTGGGGTCTTCAACATTGCCATTTCCGAAATCAAGACGCGTCTCAAGCTTCCGAAACACACAAAATGTTCGCGCAACTCGCGGAAAACACCCCACGATTTCCAAACGTCATCTCGGCAGGGAAACCCTGTGCATAAACAAAAATTCATCTTTCACTTCGCAGAAACACGTAAAATAAAGAATAAAAATCATGTTGAACAGTGGAAACATTCTCCTGGATTGCAGAAATTGTAAAAACGGACGAATCACCATTTGTCACAAAACCATTTGTTTCCATCAGCACTAGCCCCTGATTTCTTCTCTTTCGATCCGGGTTTCTTTGTCCTGAAATTTGAAAATGTCATCATCAGAAAAAAATTTTTTTTATTTGAATTCGGAAATACGAACGAGAATGAAGCATCGATTTAAAAGTGGAACCTCAATTTAACACAAGAAAACTAACTTTTTTGGGACTTCGTCTTCGCCTATATCATCATCAGACAACTCTGAAACAAAAATCGAAAATTAGACACTGGGTTCATACATTAGAACACTCAACAGGTAATCAAAAATATACACACCGACGGCTTGAATTTTATCTTTCGCAGTTCGTCGAGTGAGTTCGACAACCTCTTCCGCAGTAACATCGATTCCCCACGAAGCGTCTGTTCAATCAAAAAACACGAATGGTGAACTGTGAAAATTCTCCAAGGAACTTCGAAGATCTAACCATCAACTTCTTGTTTGATTCGAGGCTCATCAGAAGAAATTGATTCTTCAGGCTCTTTTCGAATTCCAGGAGACATACGATCTTCATCCATCGGTTCTTCAGTTGGGGATATGGTTCTCCTCATTTGCAACATAGATGGAGACTTCTTGGCGACAGAATCTAGTACTTCTTCCGGGTACACACTCTGGCATCCGAACATGAAATGCGCGACAGTGAATCCACACTGCTTTCGACTCGATCTAATCCACGAACAATTTTTGAGAGTAGATTATTCGAAAAATAGCAAGTAAAGCTGCCATATTTACAAAAGAAAAAATCGATTGACATGATGAAAAATTATAATCCGTGGTTACATAATCTCAGGAAGTAAAACATTGTTCTACATTGAATTAACCTTCCAAGAAAGATCATTACGTCAGTTCAACATTAATTACTCAGAGAAACAATCTTGCGAGATGCTTTTCAGATTCAATCTGATTCTCTTTTCAATTGGCACTTCAAACCATACTTCGGATACAAATAATTTTACTAGGAGCCCGATATTCAATGAATTCCTGTAATGTGATAAATATTCAAATGGGTACCCATTTTTCGACCGTTCCATACGGAAGTAAGGAAACTTATGATGCCAGTTATTCTCGTTTCACGGCCTAATTTCTTTTTCCTTTTTTTGGGGGTAAAAATTGGGAAGATGTACATTTTACATACGCGAACACTAATCATAAAAACCCTTACCGTTCTTGAGAGTCGAATGCTAACGCTTCTTTAATAACTTCCATGACAAATTTCGTCCTATCGACGGATATCGTCACACACTTCGGCATCAAATCTGGGATCTCAGGTATTGTTCCAGCCAAGTGCAGACCACACACTTCCCCGAACGAATTCGAGGCAATCACTAGCTTCCCATCTTGAGCTGATTCTTCGTCTTCTGTGGGATCCACAAGACAAAATTCCCCTTTTCCGAGGAAAGAGAACGTCGTAAACACGGGATTGTGAGTGAAAACTAGCGCACAAGGATCCTTTTCTCTGATCGAATGAATGATGGGTTGGTCTCCATCCATGGTTGTAACAGGATAACGGAAATGCTTCAGGGCAGCGATTAAAGCTATGCTGGCGCATTCTAGCAAGTTGCCATCGTCGGAGATCACATTCATGTCCACCGTGATCTCCCATGCCTCAACAAAGAAAGCATAGAAATTCATAATTTCACACGCTCTTCACAGATAGCTTGGAGAATTAGCAATCGGTATCACCACGTTCCAACTTTTTAATTTGATAAAATTTTTAAATCATCGGAAAAGCCTTTTTAATCATTAAGGTCGTGCACATCGACCGTCGAGCGCATCTAAGGCAGAATTAGTCAAATGTACACATTTCAGAAACTACGTTTTCTCACACGCGGCTCCGACACTCACTTGTTTTCCTGCGACAATGCAAAGCGTCTCCAGATCGACAAACCGGCACTCTTGCAGTAATTTATCAAAAATTCGAACGATCTGCGCCCACGCTCCAGACCGACGCCGTTCCATGTTCTTCCCGCAAACCGGCGAATAATCCAAGTTCACACGCATAGAACCCTCGTTCGGTCGACTTCCTCGTGGTGACACAACATCATTGCGGGTAGTTGAGATGATCCTACGAAAGTATTATCAAACGATTGAAACCCCTACTAAAGAAGCGTTTGCAGATTGATCAAGTTGAGAAGTACCGAGTATCTCCAAGATTCACCACCACAGAACCGGGTTCCTTTCCGAACTCAACAGTTACAGACCTTGACTCCGTAAACTTCCGTCCATCCCATCGCTGAAAAAGAGAGTGACTTTAGGACAGAGATGAGCCAATTTAACACATGCAGTAACTTACCTGCTGACTTTTCAAGCTTCCCAAGAGGAATTTTTTGTCACGTAACACGAGAACCGGATCTTTCATGATTTCTGATGGGGAAACTTAAGAGAAATTAATCATGGATCAACTTTCAACTTCGCGAATATTCTCGAGCGCGAGCTTCATCTACAGAAATAAACTAGACTCACGATAATGAAGCTTCAAGTAATCATACTGAACAATAGCACAATGTGAGAAATCATAAAAAGCAGGTAGTAGAACTCGTATCACAAGTAAACAGATGGTCAAATTTAATCTGGGGAAGTTTCCCTTGGATTCGAAGAGAACGTCGCGGGATCAGATGGCAGTGCGGCGGCATAGGAGCTGGAGGAAACGTTGGATAATCGAAGATTACCTCAATTGACGAAATATATATCGTAAAATACTCACGATTGCAACTCGAGAACTTTCTTCTGAAGTTCTTCAACTTCCCGTCGGAGATCAGCTATTTTAGAGTTTGATTCAGCGCTTTCCACGGGTGCAGTACCCCGTATTTCATTGAGGAAATATCTAATTGAAATGAAATGATTTATCAGTGTTTTCGCCAAGTATTATTGAACGGGTTTAAACTCACTGCATAACGTCATCAGGGCGATCTTCTGGCTTCAGCAGGTACAACGATTTCAAGCATTTTTGAACAAGGGTAAGAATTCCTGTATCGTTCAGGTACTTCCGAAAATCTTCACGACGCTCAGCCAAAGTCATTTCTGTACAAAATACTGGCGTCCGGACTGATTTTATTCAACACTAATGAGATCTGAAAATGTAAGGGCATACTCCTCTCAACATCCCTT
>CAJPEX010003241.1:0-30636 GCA_905338405.1 Notodromas monacha | reverse complement strand
GATGAGGGAAAGAATTGAGAGGAACTGGTTCCTTCTCCTGGGTATAATGGATACTTGAACACTAGTTTGGATGAGAAATCCGAGTCGCCGTAACAAGCTTCACGCGCCAATGAAACAGGATATTGTATCACGAAAAGACCTGAAAGGCTGAAGGTTTAACGTACGAATGTAGAGTATTTTGCCTTGGAAAAACAGGATATTTTTTGGGGTTTATTTTGAATCCTTCAATGTCATTTGAAAATCCTGTTTCAGAGTTCGACCTTCAACTGATATACAGTGAGACCTTGAGATGCAGACATAATTGGTGTATCAAGAGTGTCCCAATAAGTTGAAACATCCCCAAGTCAAGTCTCATTTTCCCTTAGACTTACATTATATATAGGTTAATTGGTGTTTTATGTACAAAATACTCGCCATAATTCCATGAAAATAAAAATTGTCTCCCAATTTAAGCTGATTTCAATCAATATATTTCAACACAACATGGGCATTTGGGGAATTGAATACTGATACCTTGGCATACAATACATAAAAATGTTGGCATTCTCTGTAAAAATAATATTCAAGTGAAAAAGAGAGAAGGGAGTCCCTCTCTGCTGGAGGTGATTATTTTAAATTAGCAAAATGGATGGTAAATTGGTGAGAGAAATGCCCAATAACTTTTCTTACATGAATTTCAAGGCTGGAAATATCTGTTTCTTGTAATTTGGCCTTTTTGCAAACACAAAAAAACCCATCTGCATGAAAGCAGTAAAGAAAGGAAAAAATAATTTTCATATTCAATTGCTGCTCTTTACTTCCTCATTTTGTGTTCTTTGTGCTGCATTCTTTCCTGTTTCTTGTAATTTGGCCTGAAATGTATTTGCAATTTCATCACCAAATTTCCCTATGTTGAGTCAGTGTCCTCATGTTGGGCCTTTTTATTAATTTTTTATGATAAAATAAGTGTCCTAAATTCAAATTGTCCGCAGGTTGAGTTGTCTGCATGTGGGGGTCTCACTGTATATACAGCAGTTGGACCTCACCAACTTCATCATCACATGGTTGTGCAGATTTTTGTGGCCTGGTCTGCATTCCTTGTAGATAACACCAAAATCTAGACCTCCATGACTCATAAACTTCCCCTGAAACCTCATATAACTCAAATTTCATTATTTATTTGAAATGCAATTGTTTTGGGGAGCAAGGAAATGGAAGAGATAGAAGTTTTAAAAAAAAATTGCTTTTCAAAGGAAATGATTAACTACTTAGGCAATTTTACCCTTATTTTTACGTTCAGCAGCATCCTGTCGTCTCATTTATTCAGCAGTAGTTTGAAGATCTTATAATCATCAAGTTTAGCCTCCTGTACTTCTTCTGAAATTTTGCATTGAAAAAGGCTGGGTTTACGAACCTTAAAATTTTCGACTTCGTAGTTTTTTTTCGATTCTCTGTGAATAAGTGGACTCAAGGAGGTTCGAAAGTCTTAAAATTCGGAATCCGATACATTATTCACGAATTTTTGAGAATCAACTTCATCAGTCCCGAATTTGACTATTATTTCGACAAATCGATTTTTATCTTCGTAACGACTGAAAATAAATTTATCACTTCATCTCCTGGACAGTTTTGAGGTCAATATTCGCACAAAGCGTATATTCGACCAACTCTATAATAATTGCCTGCTAAACTCAATTGAGTTTCACCTGACCACTTCAAAAAATTTCAGCGCGGAGTTTTGAACAGAAAAGAAGCAATGCTCGCTGTTCCACATTTGGAATTTTTTTATTTTCTTTAAAAAATTTGTAATTAAAAAAAATCCGAGAATCGCTGAAAATCCTTCCCATACCACAAACTTACCTCTTTCACTGGCTCAAGTTGACTTAAAGTTCTTTCTTTTTTTTTGTGCGTGTGTGTGTTTGTGCGTAAGCACGCTAAGAATCTTCCGGTAATCTTATTCACATTACTCTTGAGCCCAAGGCACTTCGACTCTGAAGCCCGCCTGAACCCAGAGAAATAAACACCCACCGAACATCCGGGTCTTTCTCCAGCACTGGAAGAGCCGACAGTTTACTTCCTTCCCGGAAATGTTCGGCGGCGGCAGGAAATGAAGACTGTACCGTAGTTCATTGAAAACGACGACCGACGTCATACATTCACCAAGAAAGGGGCAATTCTAAATTTGTGTTTGCTATCTTGAAATACACATCAGTGTAAAACTGAGACTACAATGCAACCCAAAAGAGAAACAGAGTTACAGTACATTACTGGGTTCCCTATGTTTTGAAATCTTTTGAATGCACTTCAAAACCCTTCACCCAGCAAATAATTTGGCCATTGCAACTGTGGGTGAACCGGACATTGCCTCAGAATATTGGCCAATGCATGCCAGAATGCATTTACCAATGCACACCAGATGTGAAACGTTTGTGTTTTTTTGGGTAGACGTACTTTCGTCATTTCTTTCCTTTTTTATTAAAAGTATAAGTTAACGACGAGAAATGAAGGAGTAAAACACAAGAAACACGACGTAAGAAAGGACAAAGAACTATACTCCATCTGTATTTGCTTTTGTTGACAATATTCTAAGCTGCTGAAGGCTTCCTTCCTTTGAATCTGTTGTCCTGATGATGCTCTTGGGTTTTGAACTCAGGCCATCTGAGTAAGAGTCAGTCATCTTAGCATCCATAGCTATGCACTCACAACCTAGGTCCAATGCAAATCATTATGCTAATTATCCCAAAAAGAGGTACAGTATATTCATATTCATTTAGGAAACCAAGAGCTGGAATATTTTTGAGGCGTAAAAAGAGTTCATGAGTTCATTCTCTATGATAAAAACCTCACCTACATTTCAATAATGCAAAATTCACACCCTTATCTACCTTGACAAAATAATTGTGGAAATATTTTTCTTGAAAGCTATTGCACTGATGAAAAAACATTTTTGGCAATGCTTAATAAATTTGCTGTAACAAATGCAGAACCAAACCTATTCTTGCATCTGGATTCAGCTTTGAAGATCTTGTACTACTACAGTATTAAATAAAGCAAAATCTAAAATGTTCTTGAAAATTTAAAAACTGTAAAAACTTCGATAATTAAGATAGAAACGTATTTAAAAAAAGCAAATTTCCCCCATAATGAGGCCTTATCAAGCTTTCTCTTTGTACTCAACAATGACTCAGAACATTTCAGTCACATTGCTGAACATTGCAGTCACATTGCAGTCACATTGCTGAACATTGCAGTCACATTACTAAACATTACAGTCACATTGCTGAGCATGGCAGTCACATTTCCAAGTCATTGTTTAGTACATGGAGAGAGCTTGATGGGCCTCATTGTGTGGAACATATATTTTTATAATGTCCTCCCATCTTAATTAGCATACTTTTTACAGATCTTCAAAGTTCAAAGAACATTTTAGATATTGCTGCATTTATTTTTCAAAATGTACACCTTTACTCAACAATGTACAAGTGAACATCAAATGTACATTGCCTCAATTTAGACTAATATTTTTGAGGAAATTTCAGTGTACATTGGCTAAATGCCTTGGCACTGGGTATATTCAAGTATACTCCAAAATGGGCAGACAAATTTCTTCCCAAACATAGTGTGTACCCAATGCCTGGCTGCCCCATGCCCCTATTATCTGCTGGGTAGGGATCCCATCAATCCTTTATTGGATAGTTTGGAAAACTTTGAGGAATAAATAAAAAAACAATAAAGGTTCTTCATCGAATTCTTTGGATAGTTCGGAAGAATTTGAAGATTAAAAAAAGAGGAAGGTTCTTTACAGAATTTTCGAGCAAAAAACAAAACTGTTGGAAGCACTTGTCTAGATTTCAAACACAGAACTTGAAATCAGACACAATTGAGGAATTAATAAAATGAGCAAAAAATAACTGCTCGCAGCAATTATCGCGCCAGAGAACTATAATGGAATTTCGCAGCAATTCAAATCCTGCATAACTGAAAATTCCGCACGGCACCCTGTGGATGCTGGCCAAAATTTACTGCAAAATATGATTCCTCAGACTGTACTATTGAAAAGAGAATTTTCAATTTGAATGTCTTATTTCTTCTTCCAAGGCACGCACAACTGGCACAGGAAATCTGCATTCCAAAGTTCTTCAAATCAGCACCTGTTAGCGAGACTACCTCATCTTTTTCAGGCAGAAAAGAAAAATAATTACCACTGTCCATCAAACGGTTCTGAAGATGATACCCCTGATTTTTGGATATATTGTGTATTCATTTATATTTTTAGAAACATTACTGGGATCCATAATTGTTTTTTATACGCCTTTCCAAGGAACATTTTTGGAGAAGGATCTTCAAAATTCTAAATACACAACAACAAATTTTAAAAAATAAAGAGGGGAAATGCATATCGTAGTTTGCAGAATATTTTGGTATGCTTAAAATGGCTCAAAACCGTTTACAGAGAGTAAGACCCATATTTGTTCACAGGACTACTCTTCATTACTGACAGCTATTCAGAATTTTGAACAAACTTATTCAGTTTGGTAAAAACAAGTAATGAATTTTGAAGATCCGTCAACAAGACATTCTAAGATGTGCACAATTCTACGCATTAACAGTCGAAACTATAAAAAAGAACATCTTCCCCGAAATCTAAACAATGTCACAATTTAAAGACGATGCCAAAATTTTCAAGGAATTTTTTTTTAATCTCTCGAAAAAGTTTGGCCTCAACCATGGATCTGAAGTAGAACTATATCTCATTTCAACTTTAATCGCATTGAATTCGATTCACAAAATATACTCAATTGTGCACCTCGTCTCTTTTCAGGGGCCTTTTCCATCGATTAAGTACAGTACAGTGCAGTAAAATACTTCAATATGTGAGCTTCATTTTTTGCCAATTGTACACATTTCCATGCCAAACTGGCAGATTCTGCGTGGGTTTCTTCTGCGCAGTTATTTTCTGCGTCTCAAAGTCAAGAAAAACATTTCAAATGGATTTTTTGGAGAACTTCCCATTTTTTCCGCTCCAAACATGAGAAGGGATCCAAAATTTTTCTATTGGGAAATTATCGCTTCAACAACATGCCGATGTTTCGTAATATTCAGACCCAATCATCTGAGAAGTAGTCAAGTCCCCATTTTGGGGCCCCACTTTGTTTATAATATCCACAAACCCACCGGGATCATTACTCGAACCCATTATTATCGGACTACCTTTTTCTTGCTGCTGCTGCCGGAAAGAAAAGAAGGGCCTCATGAACATGACCTGAGTCAAACAAACCATCAAATTCGCTTCAGTTCGTTCCTACTCAAACCACGGAAATTTAAAATTTTGAAAGTTAAAAAAAAAACCAACTGGCATTAAGCGAATGAGGCGTGACCTTCTGGCGGAGAGCCAAACATTTTCGAGTGTCTTTCAGGCGGACTTCCTATATATCCTCGCGGTTGCCAGTCGGCAGCATTTCAACTCGCAGTACGGAGAATAATTACGGACACGGAAAAAAAAAAATACAGCAGCATATAGGTACGGGTTCCTGCTGCGAACAAGCGATTTGTACTCACAGAACAAACAAAACAATAAGAGAACGCATTGAGTTCCGCGAGGGTAATTAGGCACATTAAGAAACCGGCGTTCCATATATGCAGGGTGAGCAAAAAAACAAGTTGACCGATGTTTGCTTTGGAATAGCTTGGTAGGAAATTGAGCTGTTATACAAGGAAAACAGCACCAACTCAAAGCTTGTTCAATTCTCTTTCAAATGGTATACAGTGGCCCCCCGCCTAACAGACCTCCCTTGTAAGGGATTTTTGCCAAACAGGCCAGCTCTGAAAGCAGTTTTTCCTCCCGCCCAACAGACAAAATCCGCCAAACAGACTTCTTNCAGTTTTTCCTCCCGCCCAACAGACAAAATCCGCCAAACAGACTTCTTTTGGTTTAAAATTAGTGTTGAAAATTGAAATTTTTAATTTTTTATGTAATTGAATTTGTGTAAAGGACTTTTTGTTGAACAGACTCATCCCTTGCGCGAATCAAGTCCATTAGACAGGGGTTGACTGTATATTTTTATAGTTCCAAAGTGCCATAGAATGGCTACATAAACCATTTGAGTGAAAACTTTCAGTGAAAAAAAGTTGTCAGGAGACTTTCCAATCACTAAGCTGCTGGTGTGGAGAGCTGTTTGCATGAATAAGGAAATGAAGGTTGCAATAATTTAAACAGAAACTTCATGCTCCGAACACATGTGCACATGTTTCCGAAATTCAGATGGAGGGGGTGAATTTAAAAAAAAAATTGACACTTTTTTTAATGCATGGCGCCACAGTTTTTACTTGCTCCTCATCTGCATGAAACTGAAAAAAAACTCACGAAGTTTCTTTTTCTAACGGTATTTCCCCCATGTCATGATAAGCCTTTTATTACACTTGTCATTGCATAGGTGTCGCCTGAATTATTTGTGAATTTTTAATTTGCTCGACCAAGAATTGCGGCAGGAGCGTTAGGCTGTACGTTTTCTCCTGTCCTGAACAAACAATTTATCTCAAAATGAACAACAGAATATAATTTCCTACAGATTATACATTTTCGAGATATTCTTCAGCATTTTAAAGGTTTTCCTATTCTTTTATTGTGTGTCTATAACTCAACAAAAACTCACGCATCAAGGCTTCTTACTCACTCATGCTATGACTATTCAATTGAATTCACTCCCCATTTACAGTTTATTACGGATGTCCTTTAATTGTCGAAGTAGGTTTGATTTGGATTATGGAGGTTATGTCATAGCAGGTATTGAAAAAGGTTCGGTAAAATTACGTGAAAAATCGACAAAATTTTATCGGTGATTATAAAAGATGGAGACGAAAATTTCCCGACATTCGAAAATGTTGATACAGTACTGAGGGAATGAAAAATTTGAGAAGTGCAAATTGATTAAACTTTTCCGGGACCGACGTTTAGTTTCCTTTTTTTCAACGTTTTTATCATTTCTTCTCTTTCACGTGGGGTTTCATATACAGTAAAATATTATTAAGGGCATATCGACTGAATTTCGCAATGCAAAATAAGCTTTTTAGATTCGGTTCTCTTGGGTCGTAATTCGTTACATGCGGGGACTGACATAATAAAGAAACCTTTGAGAATGAAGATAATATCAAAAAAGAGCCGATATTCTTCCAGAAAGCATCTCAAATCATCAATGACAAATTCAGGGCCAATCTATGAAGAAAATTGAGGTAAAACTCACAGTGGTTTCCTGGACCTTGGTGATGGTTGTGGTCTTGGAGTGATGGACGACTGTAGTCTCGATCTCAGACATAATGAATACGACTCACTGTTGTATCACAATATAAACACGCAGGTCCAAATTAAAATTAAAAAATAGAAGACACAGGACGATCCTGATTGCTATTGGTCTCTCGCACGTTTTTCTCCGTCGACTAGACCAATTTCTTCTTTTATCTCTTATTTTTTTTCCAGCAGAAGCGTCAGAACAGCGTCACATCAGATTCACTTCCGGATCCTCGTTGGCCGCCCATCACGCTCCTGCTGCACCTGCTGAATTTAAAACAGACAGAAATTAGCACTTGAGTTTTAGGCTCGACTGTAAAATTTATCCGAAACCCCATTTCTTGCAATTTGCGTCGCTATATACATTAAAACGCGTCCACTAGTTCGCAAAGCTTAGAAAATTCGATGAAAACAGCATCCATAGAATTAGATGGATGGAGATCCGCAAATAAGCGCCAATAAACAAGTACGATAATTTCCCAAGACATTTTCTAAGGAGTTGAAAAAGAAGCAGAAACTTCTGAGTTTTCACCTTCTTCAAGGAAAAAGTTTTTTTCTTCGCAAGAGTCTGAATTTAACTCCAACAATGAAACTGTCCTGATTTAAAATGGTTTTATGGGTATACAGTATAAGTGTATGGAATCCCCTCGTCGTTGACACCGTCGCAATCAATTATTTCATATTTTATGCTAATTCTCTACACAGTATTTTCCAATTTAAATTTTGAAAGTTGACCACCAGTCAAACCTGAAGATAAATCCGTAGGCCAAATTCACGACGGACTTGAATACATAGCCCGTACCCTAATATTTAAAAAATCTTTCACCTGATTGAAATCTAATGAATAACCGATTCCAACACACCTGTAAGTCTTATTTTAACAGCTTCATCAATCCTAATACCGTATTTACTTGAGTACCATGCTCAATTTTTTTCCCAAATTTCAGAAGAAAAGAAGGGGTGCACGTCATAAGCCAGTACAAAATTTTCAAGAAGTTTTAGGAAGTTATGTGTGCATTATACTTGATTATAATGGAGAAATTTGGAGCAAATGTAACAAGAAAATGTTTTTGTACTGAAAAAGTTTAAAATTGATGAGATTTTTGTTCAATTCATGCCTTAAGTCAATTTATTAGTTTTTATTTGCACAATTTTGTGGTTTCAGATTCACTAAAAATGGGGGTGCGCATCTTATTTGGGGATAAGATTTTAGCAAAATTTCCAACTGAAAAACCGCTCTGCATGCCTTACTTGAGGGCACATGGTACTTGAGTAAATATGGTACATGTTCATACAACCCAGCAGTCCTAACATATAAAAATTTGAGCTCACAGACAAATGAACATTAAAACTCTCTGAACTTCACAAATGTAACATCCAAGTATATTTGAAAATTACAGTGCTGTATGATTAATTTTTAACAAAATGCTTTGGATTCCAAGCTTCAACGCGTATATATAGAAAGGCATCTAGAAAATGTTTTCTTAGTAACAGAAGTTACTTCGTCTTGTTCTTGAACCTGATCAGTTATGTTTCTTGGCCGAACCCCAAAAACGTTTATAACAGATCAACACAGATCATAAGATTACATTCATTACATTCGTATTTTTGAAGACTGGATTTTTATACATTTATTTATTTTCTGAGGAGAGCACATCAATCCTAAATCATTCACAGCTTAGAACATGAGACAACTTTCTTGGGAGCATCACACTGCGCAGAAATCCGAGGATCAAGAGGAGAAAATCGCTTCACTTCGAACCACGACAGGTTTTTGATCTTCCACGCAAGGTCAGCAGGCTTAAAAGCCAGACGAAGATATCTCTGTGTTCTGTAGAATGAGTTAAATCCTGGTTTTTCCCACACACACACACACACAAAAAGTGACAGGTTTTCTTATTTCTTGCGCGGAGAAACAAACTTCTTCCGTCGTGAACACGAGACGTGTGTGTGCCGCTGAGGACGTGGCACTATGGACGCCGGCTCGGGAAAAATCGCAGGAGGCTCGGAAATAACGCATGCGTAGGTTCATTCGCACATAAACCTTTGACCGAAAGGGAACACGCCCGAACATATCTATATACTGATGAGAGGAGAGAATAAGAAGGAGGAAAACAGGCAGGATTTTGAAGATCTGTTAAAGAGAAAAAAAAATTGGGAAATATTCAGCACTCTTTCAGAAATTGATACACGAGGCGGAAAGAACTGCGTAGCACGGAGGAAAATGGATTCTCTGTCTGAGAATTTATGAATTACATATGTCTATGCAATCATTTTCGTTTATATATTGCACACACACACACATATATATTTTATTTTGTGGAGTGTGTTCTCTTTTGTTTTTTTTCATTGGTTTGTGCTTTGTTTCATGCTTTGAAGTGATTGAATGTCTTTGGGGGGAGTTGGGTTGGGTGGGGAGGGGGTTTGGATGCAGGAGCCTTTGTTGTGCATTGTGAATGCTGAAAAGCGGCAAATAAAGTGTTGTGTTCTGTTCATTCATATATTGCATACAACCATCTATTTTGTAAGCAGCAATTAGTTTTATTTTTGTGTGTGGTCTTAGGAAACTATTTGGGTGATTATCCAGTTGAACCTCACTAAGTCAAACCTCCCAAACTAAAATTTTTTCAAGTCACTGTCTGGATTCCCTTAGAAAGAATGCATTGAAAACCTCCCCAACTCAATGTATTTTTTCTTGAACTTCTGTGAGTTGAATTTCTGAGGCCTATATTCTGGTTATTTTCTTGAAATATGAAAGAGAAAATCAATAAAATCAATACAAATGGTTTTATGCATCTTGAATTGAAGTGAAAGACTAATTTAACAAATGAACTTCTGTCTCCAAGTTCAGCAAGCTGTAAACTCATTAAAAAATATGTTTATGCCCAGAATATCCTCATCTACAATTTCCCACAATTTTTTTATTTTTCCTCACAGGAAAAATGTTTGTTACCTGTACTCAAAACCTCAAAAAATCAAAACCTCCCTAAGTTAAATTTTTCCTGGTCCCTATAGAAGTTCAACTTAGAGAGGTTCAATTGATTAGCCACTTTTCTACAATTAATCATTGCTCCCCAGATCAACAAGTGTTTTTGAAAGATCGATAGTCCTGCGCGATATCCGCGCAATATTGATTTATTCAACAAAAAATGTATTTTATTCATTTTTAGGGACTATATATGAGAGTATTTTTCTCAGAATAACAGTTTTACTTTCACAATACAAGTTTGAGTATATTGTAACAGTACTTTTTGGTACGGTACTCATCAGCATAATTTCCATCCAATTCATGCACTATTTTAAAAAATCAACGCTTTTTTATGGTTCAAACAGCTGCGCTGCCGTTTTGCCGTAAAATCTGTTCCTCACCCACCAAAAATATACCTACTCATTTTTTTAAACAGAGATTTATCACGGATAAATGCAAAAAAATGACACCTTAAAATGCTTTGTTTCAAAGGAAAATTTTTCAGACAACCCCCGCACAATGGACCCACATTTTTGCCTCTAGAGACAGTTTTTCCTCCCACAAAATAGACTAAATCTGCATAACAGACTTTTGTTGGTTTAAAATTAATGCTAAAAAAGTAAAAATTTCAATTTTTTAATAATTGAATTTGCATAACAAACTTTTCACACAACAGACTAGATGGTTGCACAAATGGAGTCCACTGTGCGGGGGTTGACTCATTTTTAATTTCGGGTCTACAACAACATGGAGAGCTTCCCCTTATGAAAAATAATTACTCTCCAAAATGAGGATATATACAGTATACACTTTCTGGGTATTGAAGAAAGACGTCATAGGATAAAATTCTGTTGAAAGGTTTTTTTATCATGATGGAACATTCTCTATACAATGTTCTTTTTATTTATTTTTTATTTTGAACGCATGGCAGACCTTTTTAATACTGTATAGACGCATGAGCAGTTACAATCTGTGAATAATAAATTCACATTTCACAGCATCACCTCAGATGTCCGTATCTCAGCTGATTTCCTCGTCTATACATACATCAGGAATATTAAAGTACAATACATCCAACCCAATCACGATTTGATTTTCAGTTGGAGTATGTAAACAGTGCCTGACGTGAAATACAATCGTCTCCGTTTTTTATTTTTTTATTTTTTAAAAATTAAAATCAGTATACATCAGTACAGTATATATGCAAGTATTTCGGACGAGAGGAAACAAACCATCGGAGACCGAATTTTCCAACGGAGTTTTCGCGATCGCGGTGCAGACATTTCACGCAGTTCATATTTGAAAAAAAAAAAACAAAAAAAAAGAACAATTCGTTTCAGGTAATAATGACAGGAAGATGCGAAGCAGATTAGCTACACTTTTTTTTCTTAAATGCTTTTTCGCCGGAGCTTTTGTGGGTTCAAGCGACGAAGATCCGACATTGGGCCCTCGGCCAAGGAACACCAACCCCCGCCATTCTTCAATCCTTGAGACGCAAAGGCAGCAGCAGGGAAAGCATATGAGGCAGGTGTGGAGGGACTCCATAGAGTGCCATGAGAGAGTCACAGGGCGAAGACCCAATGGGTTCGCACGTATACCGGGGTCAGCAAACCCGACGTGACACATCACAGACCTGGAATCAAGCCTCATCTGTTAAATTCCACCAATTTACTTTTCATTCAGTAGAATTGAAGGAACAGATACAACAGGGTTTCTCTCATTGTGCTTAAATCCAAGCTGTAATGCATACAGTATTTATGGGGGGACCTATATACAGGGTGGGCTGAAAAAGGGAACCAATTTTTGGCTTTAAATAGATGGTTAGTGAATTGAGCAGTGGCAATGAAAAAAGCACCCTATGAAAGCGTGTTCAATTATCTATTAAATGGTATGTAGTTTTACAGTTCCAAGCACCACAGAATTTTCACAAGAACCATTGGAATGAAAAAAATTACAACTTTTTCCGCTAAGCTGCTCTTCTGGAGAACTGTCTGCACAAATAAAGGAAATTCAAGGCGCAATAATTTAACCAGAAAACTTGATGCTGTCTTCAAGAGCCTGCACATGATGTTTCCAAAATTCAGAAGGAAGGGGTGAGAAGGGGGAAGGAAATTGGCAAGCAGATAGGATCAATTTTTTGCCTACACTTTATACTGATCCAAATAAAGATATTCAGGGACCCCGTTTTCTGGGTGAGCATTTAGCTGAGAAATGAAATTATAAAGGTCCTGCTTCTTAGGGTGAATTATTCCTGAGTATTTTCAGGGAAATGTTTTCAAAGTGTGACAAAGCACTGCTTTTACCATCAGAAATGCAGTTCTTTTGGTAAAATCAGTTTTCTCCCAGCACTAGAAGGACTTGATAGTTTACAAGGAAATCATCTGAGCAAAAATCCATCAACACATTTTATTCTCAGACAAAGGAGAAGACCCTCTAAGTAATAATGCTGTTGATGTTGATACACAAATACTGTGATCAATAATAGTACAGTGTTCCCCTGCCTAACCAACCTCCCACGTAAGGGATTTTCGCCTAATAGACCAGCTCTGCAGGAAGTTTTTCCTCCTGCTCAAAAGACAAAATCTGCCAAACAGACTTCTGTTGGTTTAAAATTAGTGCTGAAAATTAAACATTTTAATTTTTTCTATATAATTGAATTTGTCTAAAGGACTTTTTGTCCAACAGAATTGTCTGTTGCACAAATTAAGTCAGTTCAACAGGGGTTGACTGTATTTCAAGAAAAACTGGCAAAGTTCAAATAAGTTTCTTCTTCAATCAGCCTGAGCTAAATGATGAGCTAACTGATATACAGTGAGACCCCCACATGCGGACACCTCAACCTGCGGACAATTTGACATGGGGACACTTATTTTATCATAAAAAATTAATAAAAAGGCCCAACATGAGGACACTGACTCATTATTGGGGCATTTTGTTATAAAATTGAAAATACATTTCAGGCAAAATTAAAAGAAACAGATATTTCCAACCCTAAAATTCATGTAAGAAAAGTTCTTGGGCATTTCTCTCACCAATTTACCTAATTTGAAAGAATTGCCTCCAGCATAGAGGGACTTCCTTCTCTCTTTTTCACTTGGATGTTATTTTTACAGAGACTGCCAACATTTCTATATGTACTGTACAGAGGTATCAGTATTCAATTCCCCAAATTTCCATATTGTGTTGAAATATAATTGAAATATATTTGAATCAGCTTAAATTGGGAGACAATTTTTATTTTCATGGGATTATGTTGAGTATTTTGTACATAAAACCCCAATTGAAATTTATATAATGTAAGTCTAATGGAAAATGAGACTCAACTTAGGGACATTTCAACTTGGGGACACTCTTGATGCACCAATTATGTCCACATCTTGGGGTCTCACTGTAATTAGCATTTGTAGAAACAGCAATAAATGCTAATATTGTTGTATCGGGTTCATGTAATAAGGAAAAATTATGATTGCCTTCTGCTAATAAATTGCACATCAATTAAAACACATCAACACAATGTTGATCGGATGCATCAAACGAGTGAATAATTGTCTTGCTCTCTGCAAAATGAGGCGTACATTTTTAAAATAAACTACATGCAGGTACTGTACTTAGATCTAATTAGGTATAAAAATGTGTACCAGCACACTTTTCAACTTGAGGAAACCATGCAGGGACTGAAAAAAGGAAGCCTCCAAATTAAACGTTATCGATGTTTGGATTTCAATTATACTTCCCGACAGTTCAGTCTTCAACGTTCATTATTCCGTGACCACAAAACATGCTAAAAATAGACAACATCATAGGATGAAACCCGGAACGACGATGAACGTTTACAATCTCGATAAAAAGGTTTTTGGACGCTTTTCAAAATTGAAGCCCGCTGCGGAAGAAAACCTGAGAAGAAAATAAATGGAAAGAGTGTATACAAAGTGCCGCACTTTCAAAATAAATTTCCCTTCGAAAAATGCGTCTGGGACTTAATTTTTTTTATCTGATTTTACTAAATTACGGAGGAATTGTTTTTTTCTGGGGGAGAAGGGGCAAAAAACACTATTCATAAATAAAATTCATAAAAAAAATACTGTATGTTGAAAACCCGAAGAGCTCCCCTTTTAGAGCTTAAGCGATAAATGTGACAGATGTCAAAATTAGGGTTAGAATGACGAGGGATACTTTTTTTTTTAAATAATGTTTGAACCAGGAATTTGTTTGTTGTATTTCAATTAAGCGCCCATCAGCAGGTATTTCATATCAGTATTGATCCAAAAATTCCGTTCACAAAAATAGACGATGTTCATTTTCTTCTGGGACAATTTTAAAGAATATTGTACTGTACAGTATATTTATTGCTACAGATAAGATGAGTATGTCTAGATTTAATCAAAACTTTTCCATTCATGATAAACTAATTTGGTCACTCTGATATAATTGTATATTAATGCAATTCGAGTTTCACGGAAATATCCAACAATCGTGTCAGAACATCCTCGATTTTTTTTTCCTCCTAATACCGAGAGCAAATTTTCATTTTCATTGCTGTACATTCAAAAATTCTTATATTCCACTTCGTAACGAAATTTCGTCATCTGTTAGTACTGTTACTCATAATTATCGTGGAAAATCGGAGATTTACGGCAACCTTGAAAAGTTGAGTACTGCATATGTCAGCTTTTCTGTTCGGGTAGACTTTGAGAAATTGGATCATTTTTTCCGATTTCATTCGGCAACAATTCAGCCACTTTACGAGTGTATGTGTATATATCAAAAGTACCAGAATAAACTGTATTTGAGAGCATGTTCATCAATCCTCATTCCTCACTATATACGCATCTTAACTTTCATAAACTGACCCACAGAAAATAGACAGGAATGGTTGTATTCTGCTTACAGGCGTACATAAAAAGGCTCCACCGTCGATCTAGAAAAAAAAAGAGTTTTCTCTCTGTTTTTGTTTGCAAAAAAAAAGATGAAATTTGAGAAGATACGTCAGATTTTTAAGAGAATATATAGTTAAAATAATCGAGATTTACTGTATGCATGCACTGTACTTCAAATGAAACAACATACAGCATATCAAGCAAATTCAATTGATCTGCGCAGATTTTAGGAGTAGAACTTTTGTACACGTGATGAACCCGCCATTCTGAGAAGCATGTGGAAATTTTGCAAGACCAGCAATAAGTGCCATTTCCACATAATCGGCACCTTTCATGCAGTGCTGACTCACTGACTCGTCTGCAAATCGTCAAAAACAATTTTAAAACTACTGTATACAGTATTTAAATATTCTGATCATTCTTGTTTTTTTCGGGGCACACAAAAATGAAGGGTGCATGTGTTTCATGTTCGAGATACAGTATATAGTGAATGAAACAAATGAAATACCGATGGATCAACTCCACTAGCTGGGACGTGAGCCCGAAAAATATTAAATTAAGTAAACGAATATTACGTAAGATTCACAATGACTTTCGCCTCATATATATACATACTCCACATTTTCCAGTTGACCCAGTGCCACATACCCAGCACCCTATAGAAAGAATCTCTATTTATCCCAAGGTTTCTGTCCATTCTGAATGGACAGAAGAAGAAGAAGAAGAAGAAGAAAGCAAATCTGCGGCGATGGGAAAGCATATGTAGAGAATGAAGACCACCGAGAAAAAAAATATGTAAATGAGGAAAGAAGGCATGTGGCAGCAGGGCCGCCGTCGTGAACTCGCAGCGGGATCCACGCCCATGCCCTGTTTCGTACACGGTCGTCGAGACGATGAACCCCTTGGCACAGGGCCAGTCTTTTCCCTATCCCCCCCCCCCCCCCCACTCCGCTCATCCCAACAGATATGATGCCGGATGCACCAACTATATAGGGAACTTGAAACTTCCGTCAGCATGAATTTTCAAAAACGTTTAGGTCGAATAATAAGAATGGAATAACTAAAAATTAATATGAAGGCGAAGTATAATTAGAGCAAATTACTATTGACGCAAACTTGTTTTTCCATCAGCATCAGATATGGCTGAAAAACGCACTGCCACTTTATTATTACCCTCAAAGCAGGAAAATACAGTGAGAACCCCATATGCGGATGTAATTGGTGTAGCAAGAGTGTCCCTAAGTTGAAATTCCCCTAAGTGGAGTCTCATTTTCCCTTAGACTTACATTATATAATTTTCAATTGGTGTTTTATGTACAAAATACTCACCATAATTCCATGAAAATGAAAATTGTCTCCCAATTTAAGCTGATTCCAATAAATATACAGTATTTCAACACTGGTGAGAGAAATGCCCAAGAACTTTTCTTACACCAATTTTGGGGTTGGAGATATCTGTTTCTTGTAATTTGGCCTGAAATGTATTTGAAATTTTATAACAAAATGTACCTATGTTGAGTCAGTGCCCTCATGTTTAGCCCTTTTTTATCATTTTTTTATGATAAAATAAGTGTCCTCAATTCAAATTGTCCGCAGGTCGAGGTGTCCGCATGTGGGGGTCTCACTGTACATCACAGCAGACTCCACATATATAAACGCACAAAAAATTCACCAATTTTTATAATCACGATCCATAGTCAAAGATTACAATTAGAATCTTCAAGTGGAATTTCACGAAATTTCTTGGCAAAAAAAAATGAAACCAGAGGGCCAGTCGTCTTTTGATTCCCTCTCCGCGGATGCACCAACTATAGGACACTTGAAACTTCCGTCGGCACGAATTTTCAAAACGTTCATGTCAAATAATAAGAACTGAACAACTAAAAATTAATATTAACGTGAACTATAATTGACGCAAATTACTATTCACGCGAACTTTTTTTTCCATCAGCATCAGATATGGCTGAAAAACGCACTGCCACTTTATTATTACCCTCACGGAAGGAAAAATGCCACAGACACCACATAAATGAATAACGCACAAAAATTCACCAATTTTAAAAATCACGATTGATAGTCAAAATTTTCAATTAGAATTTCACCGACATTTCTTGACAAAAAAAATTGACACCAGAGGGCCAGTAGTCTTTTTATTCCCTTTCCAGAAGCACCAAAAGGAAACTTGAAACTTCCATCAGCATGAATTTTCAGAAACGTTCATGTGAGAGATTTGAACAAATAAGAAAATTCCTATTAACGCCAACTATCATCAACGCAAATTACTATTCACGCGAAGTTTTTTCCATCAGTATCATCAGCAGAATGGCTGAAAATAGCTCTGCCACTTTATTATTGCCCATCCATACTCCATAGCAGGAAAATACGCAACAGACACCTCAGTTCCGGTTTTATATATAAACGCACACAAAAATTCACCAGTTTTTAAAATCTCGATCAATAGTCAACAATTGGAATTAAAATCTTCAAGTAGGATTTTACGAAATTTATCGTCAATAAAATTGACATTCAATTTTATTCAGTCGTCTTTTCCCTCTCCCTCGCTCATCCCAATAGATATGCTGCTGGATGCCCTAACTATTATGATTAATAGTTAGTGCATCATTCATTATTCAAAATACAGAATAAGATATGCTTTCAACATTTTCGTGAACCCTGATGCTATAACTTTAGAAAGTCGACTCATTTGAATGTACTGTAAGATCTATTTCATAAATTTGGTCATATTAAACACAACGTGGTGTGAACCGGATCTAGAAACCGTTTTTTGGCATATACTGTAATATAAGCGAATATTTTCTGAACTACACCGATATAAATTTCCTGGAAACGGACGAAATTTAAAAAAAGGCCATGATATAGGCTTTCACACGAGACATTGAAAATCAAACATATTGCTTTATTGTTGAAAATGGTATTTTCGATAACCGCGTTTTCTTCGTCGTACAAGAAACTGAAAACCCTATACAGAGTACCGGAAACTTATTGTTTCTTGTTCATTGTCAAAACCATAGTCTATTAATGAATATCCTATACATATACACAGAAAGAAAGAAAACGCTTGTTTGACGATGCATTTATTTTTTTCGCGCATGAAGATTTTTGTTCTTTGCGAACAAGCGAAAGAAGCATCCTTCACAATGTATAAATATACAGCAGTATAGACAAGAACTTCGACATTTTTGTAAGTTTCTTACTCCAGCACTCTAGCGTGGAAGCAACAGCTGCTGCTTCTGTTTCTCCTCTAGACCCGAAGGAAGACAATTTTAAGCCCAGCATTTTGTAGGATTACGGTGTATATATATATTTTATTATCAATGTCATTCGTCAGCGGAAAACGGCAGAGCTTCTCGGTAACTTAATTGTCCTACAACTTACATATACTCGTATATGCTGCAAGATTTTTAAAACATTGAGATCCACTATATATGTAAATGAATCGAGAAAGTGTACGACATCGTGCTGCAAAAGAATCAAATGCAAGACAAAAAATGTAACTAGCAGATATTCGGAGACAAAGAAACATAAAGAAATTCGAGGACAGGAAATACTGTGTGTACAAGTGTAATACTCGTATAATAATGCGTATACGACGAGGTTTGTTTCATAAGTCTTGCGACTATATTTCAAATAGATCCGACACGGTTTGGGCAATTACAATTTTTCTTACTCAAGTATAACCTCGTCAAGCGGTAACACACTTCAGTGCTATTCAACATATACTCTCCGCCAATTTCAATGCACTTTTTCATGCGACAAATCCAACGATTAAAACAGGGGCGAAAATCCAGTTCAGAATCAAGTATATGCGCCAGCTGCATCAGCAGGAAATAAAAGGGAATCAAAAATCTAAATGCGGAGCGGATTTCGTACTGAGATTTACGTAGAATGTGCAGTTCGCAGTAGAAATCCAAACTGGGTAATGCAGCGCGTATATACTGCCACATTTCGTACGAATAATAGATAATGTATCGAAAAAAGATGGAAACGCCCTCTGAAGTATTTTGAGGCATAGATATAGACGATAGACTTACGGAGAACTATGCGAATGACCCCCAGTGTGAAGTCCAAGACCTTGGTCGTGAAAACCACCCACCGCAAGGGGTTCACCCTCAGCAGATAGTCCGTCTATTTTTAACACGGCCCTGTCCGATGCATTCTCCTCCGCGGTTGGTGCTCTATTCCTCGCGATACCGGCCAACAGGTCTTCGTCTCTCCGACACCTCGCTCTTGCCCGACTCCCGAGACAGAATACATAGCTTCATCCTTCAGAAACATCATTTCTCACTATATACAAGTGATGGATTCCTTGCCTTCGTAGCCTCGTCGGTTCGTTCATCGCATTATCTTCCGCTCTATCCTGCTGTAACAGACACAATGAGTCAATGAACTCTTCAAGTATTATTGCGAAAGAATAAGGGGAGTGGCTGAGCAAGTGTACATTCAATCCAGTACGGTACAGCGCAAAGCCCCTTACACTTTTCGAATTGTTCAACAGAACGAAGGATTCCCTACGGCAACTTATCCATGCAGACAATAAGTTAATCCACGATCATGGTCCACATTTTTTAATTTCCAAACTGCGTTGTGCAAGATTTTCAGGCCAACGTATTTCTGCAAGATCAGCGTTTGAATAGAAGAAGGTACAGTAAATGAGAGTAGGTGCGATTGTTCGTCAATCGTTCCGGGGAATTCCTGAAATTTTTGGGCATCGAATTTACTGTACAGTATCTGCATTCTGATAATGGGTACATAGGAAAAAGCGCAGATATAATTGATTAGTCTTGCACGAAATCATGCAGCAGAAATGTGTCTGTCGTCGAATTCGATTTATACCTGAATGAATTATGAAGGGTCTGAACCATGCGGGCACGAGAAAAGACTGCATATATCGGGTTTCCAAAACTTTTTTTTTAAATAAAATTATATCTCTTAAACAAAGAGAGAATCGACCCCTTTCCACTTCCGAAGGTTCATCACGGGACAGGGACAAGGCTAGCAATTTAAATTCTAAAAAAGCTTGGCATTCGGAAAATTGAAGTTCCCGACCTGGAACGCAACCAACGTTCGTACATCAATCACGGAAAAAATACCTTCTTTTTCACCCCTGCCAATAATGGCAGAGAACATTCCGGACAGGACACGGGCATTCAGACATCCAAAGAAAAGAACAATACTGTAGAACTTATTCATCAAGATCTAAACTTTTCACAGCGGAAACTACTCCGTCACAAAAGACAAATGCGTATTCCACAGCGAATAATTTGAGTGGAGAGGCAGAATATTTAGCCGTGATCATCAACAGCCCAGATTGAACAGATACGCGAGTTCGAAACTCAATAAGAAGTACTGTAATAACTGTACAGCTATGAAAATAAAATTCATAGTGCTTGAACTAACAACTCCGGTATATTCTCATGTGTACTCCTGCTTCCGGTAGATTAATGCAGATTTGATTCATCCAACAAGGAAACACAGTGAAAATCCGATAAAATGTGATGCCTTCGATTATTAGCCCAAACCCCCAAAGGATTAAATATTGACTACCGAATCAGAAAAGCCAATCCAACAAAAACTGAGAAATCAATGGTTGAAATTTGAAAATTGTAAGAAATTTGGAAAATGCTCGGAAGACGATCGGATGGTTATGGTGGTGTAGTTTTAAAAATTATAGCCTCTTTCTACCATCGCATCTATAAAACCAGGATAATTAGGAGTTCCGTTTCACTGTCTTCCTTCCGTAATTGAACATACAGTGCGCATGGTACTTGAGTGAATACATAATGGACTGGTTAATTTAAAATTTAAAATACGAACGCCGGAAGAAAGGCGGTTTCCATCATGACTCACAAGGCATTAATTGAATACTTTTTATTGTCTCTTCGATCTCCGTTCATTTTTCCCGGTCGGAAAAAAAAGTTTCCAGAACAGAGAAAACGAATGCTCAGGACTGGAGTACAACCACGACGGAATGCAGCGAGCTCGGAATATAATCACACAAAAATCATTCCACTTCACTTCACCGCACAACCACACACGAACGCACCTAGGAAGACATCGACGAACACAGACACTGTGGGGACATCATACATCCGTACTTCGTTGCTTCACAATTTATTCGCTGCTCGTGAAACATCAGCTGATGCGTTTAGAAAAATGCTCCCATTTTTGTTTTGTATTCGTTTACCGAGAATATACGCCATTCGCGACAGGGATATTTGCAGAAGAAATTGGCTCGTCGATCACAGCCGCACAAAAGACCTTGAATGCATGAAATTCTCGACAACCCGATGTATCCGAATCTCCGTCACAAACCACCAATGCGATATGGTGAAAAATCAAAATTTTCCGACAGACTTCACATACCGACGATCTCCTTCAAAAGTGAACGGTGTAAGAAAATATTTGAAAAAAAAATCAAGGATTATTCACAATACTTGACGGGGAACACGAATAAACGCGTCGATGCACTTCTCCTAAACTGAAGAGAACAAAAATACAACCTCCAAAAATATAATAAATAAAGCAGAAGACCACCAGTGCCTGGAGGCAATCGTCTAAAGTAACTCCCGATCGTTCGACAACCCGAACAACCGATATCCAAGCTTTTCTCTGCTGAATGTACGTCGCACAACACACATTACAAAAAGGAATGTATATTAATGGTAAAAACGAGCTACGAATACTGCTGCGATCTTCAGCCGCGATATGAGACCACGGAATTCTAAAACCGAGAAAACGAAAGCAACAAAAAAGGAGCCTTCAACGTCCTTGTTGCTTTCCTTTGCCGGCCGGGTTCGATGAGGTCGGAACTGAGTTTCCCAGTCTGTGAGCGCATCTGACGAAGAACTCGCATCTAGGGTTGATTTCGAGGATGGCGAAAACATTTGCTTCAGGAGGCAATCGACGCTCACCTGAAGGAGTCAAATAAGAAGACAATTTCATACTACTCCATTCAAAAGATGAACACTTCATTTAAGAACGACAGCATTACACGGAGACCCTGTTCATCACATTCATCAAATTACACAGAAGTCCAAATACTCCAAGAGGGTCCATGGTATGAGTAAATTACATTGGTAAAATAAGAAATTGAAAGTTTTATTCATAAGGTGGTTCGAAGCGTAGGAAGCGTGAATCCTCCTATGAATAAAATGATTGATTTCGCTGATCTTGCAGATAAGTTTAGAACAGCCAGTAATTCTGAAATTTTGAGAAACAAAATTCAAACACAATTTAGGAGATAAATCGAGGAATATTTGTTTAAACGCGTAATTTCATCAGAATGTCGGCGGTCATTCAGTGAAGCATAGTCATGGGAATGCAGCACAGTATTTACATACTTAAGAAGTATTCAACAACAACAAAAATTCGAAATCACATCACTTGGGACTCGGCTGCGCAGGAAATTAATCTTCGGAAAGATACGTAACCGTAAGCTTCTGTTTCAAGTACTGTATAGCAAAAATTCAATCTCGATAATCTGCGCATTTCCTCGTGTCCACAATAAAGCCTACTTTCACTCGTCGCAACTCTTTCAATACTGTACAATGAATTGCTGTGAAGATTGCATTTGCAAAGAGAGAACACTATCTCAGTATCGAAAACCATGAAGGGCATAACTTCGGGACAACACCCGAACAGACTCGCCGGATCAGACAATTGAAGTTGCACAATGGTTCTGCGATGAAGATGATGCGCAAGAAACGATCACTCGTGCTGACCTCATGAGAACAATAGGCATTCAAGTTACATTCCTTTCCAAAAACCGGAAAACAAAGACACGGTGGTGAAAAATACGCCAAGGATTTTTTATGCCGATCGCGAAACTAAAACTCGACCGAGGGTTTCTCCACTTCGAACACTATTTCCCGGTGAGATGATTTTGATGAACACCTCAGGGGGGAAAAGAACGCCAAAACATTTCATCAATGCTAGATCTTCAACGAGATGATCTCATACCGGAAACTGGAAATGAGATACAGACTCGTGGCCACCATATGATACTTACATCACGTGGATCGAAGACCCTATTCAAGACATTCTCTGCTACTTCCACATCCAAATTTTGAAAATAAAAATTGCTTCGATATTCTTGTTCATAATTTATACGGGATCCTCGATGCTTACCTAAATTGCCACCACATTCAATGAGATAATGCGTGCGACGGGCTATGTCAGGATTCGCTGCAGCCAATAAGCACTTGACAGGGTACTCATTCGTCAAGTCACTCAACACTCGTCTTCGCCGACCATCTTGACGATCTCGAGCACAACGATTCAGGTCCAGCTTATTCATCACTGCTTCCAAAACCCTGAGATTTCATAAAAACACAACACGATAGAGTCAGCTCTTCTTCGGCTTCAGAAGTCAAGTAAGCGAAATGATCACTGCAAAGTAACCTTAAAAAGCCGATTCAAGAATACAGCATACAAAATTAACTCTGATACAACCATTCTCTGACATCATACAATCCTGCTTGACACGCTCACCACGATACACGAAAAACTATTTCGCTAATTTTAGACACATGATCACGATAAAAACGAAGATGCGCCGCATCATAATAAGTGACGGAATATTGTCACAGACAGATGAAGAAATACGAACAGATACTTCTCTGCATTTATTGTGATTAAAATCTATCGTTCTTCAAACCTCAGATTAAAATAGAATGATCTTTAATGATCCTGGGGAAACACGGTAATTTTACCAAAATCCGAAAAGAAAACCCAGCGATCCTCTCAGTTCAGTTCAGAAAAGACGAAAAAAGGCCCATGAATAAATTATTTCATTGTACAAAAAACGTGAACAAATCAAAACTTCGAGGATTTTCAACCAAAAAAACGAAGGAATTATAATACATATATATCCGAACTAGCTAGCATGATCTTTCGTCAGTTGAGAATATATAAAAATAACTCACGAATGAACAACGTGGCCCGCAGTAGATTCGCGAGTAACTCTCGTCGGCACAGGAGCACCTCCATTGATAGTTGCACCAATCGCCAACACCCTTCCTCCAAGATCTGGATGCTGATCTGACCCAGCTGGAGTCGCCAAGGTTTTATTGCCAGCTTTTCGATGAAGAAAACTGTCCCGCTGCCTTCTCATCACGTACATTAAACTTGGTGGAACCAAATCGATAACTTCGCCGAGTTTCACCATCTGCTGAAGTACGAGGCTACTTTTCGCTGCGGTCGCCATCTATAGAACCGAAAAGTATCATTCAGAAAATTCTTCAGCAACATGTAAAGCAATGTTCCTTACTTGAACTTCCATCACACCACTTTGGGCCAACTTGGGGGAAACGAATAAGTTCGGGGCCATCACGTGACAAATGCTGCTTAGGCTCATCCTATTGGCATCTTCCTCACCGGAGATGCCCTTCAATACTTTTAGTACGCAACGCAAACAGCACACATTTTCCACCGGAAGCAGCAACACCAGCAAATTCGCAGCACGAGTCATGTCGATTGCGGAGTGCAAATCTGGAAAAACAAAGAAGTGGTTAGAAAATCTCCACGCATTTGTTAACATTCAAAATTCAGTTTTGTACTTGTATTTACTGCAATTGATGCGAAAGCTGTTTTAAACCATTCAATTTGATGCCTAAAGAACCAAATTATTCAATGAGCATTCACGATGCCATGGATTCCGAGATGCACCTTGATCTTCAGCAACTCGAAATGTCAAGAATAATCGCAAATATGCAAATCGTGCGGCATTTTTATTCAGCTTGGGTTCATTTCCATGAGAAATCAGTCCGGCAAGAAGCTGACACTATGCAGCTTCAAAAAATAAGAAAGTTACTCGAAACATCTTCGAATTTAAACTACTCATCGCCAGATTCCTATCATTTTCTTGTTCGGAGCACGCATCGAAATTGTCAAGTTATAATAATCATATGCTCAACCAGATGATCATCATTCAAACGTGTAAATATTAATAAATTACCCCAGACACTGGGTTTTATCGCACGAGAACACTATATCGAAAACACTATAAATTGAAATTCGCAATCTTAATTATGCCCAACTCGTCAAGACACCCCTTTTACCTAGAACTTTGAGAAAGAGGTCCGTCAGTTCCGGTGGAATCAACGGTGTAGGCAAATCTCGCAAAAACATTTTGAAGAGAGAGGACAGCTCGTGAGGGCCGGCTTGACAGAGTCCGTTTTCTGCCTCGGCTGTATTAGAATACAGGTTTTTTTCCAAACACGTCTTCAGAGCATCCACTTTGCTCTGGTTGCCACTGACCCGCATTATACCTTCAGTTTGGTATCCGACTTGTTCGAGACACTTGATTATCTATGAGTGGAACACAAAAATAGTTTCCAAAATATATTACTGCGTCAAGAATAGTCATTCCTCACCTTCTGGAGAACAACTGGAACACACTCTTCGGACGAATCAAGGAGACCCCGTTCCCAGTCGCGTTCTACCAGAGTGAGTAGATCCAGTCCCCAAAGCTCTGATGACTTTTCATCTACGCAGGGAAGCACGCACTTCAGAGAACTACAAACATTTTTAGAATAATTTCAACTAGCATAGCAATTCAAGCAAATCAAAGACGAACTCTACTTTCAAAATCTACGAAGATATTAACCTAGGAGAGGAAGCAGTACTCAAGACGGTACAAAATATGAATATACAAAAATTGCCATGCGGTGGAAATGGCTCAATTAAAGTTACACACCATACGCGAAAATTATCACGTTAGCGATAAGGTTTGCCAACAGAAATTGCTGACAATTTCTGCAGTTAATAGTGTGCAATTGAGAGTCTTAAGACATGAATTTACTCAGCGCGGTATCTTTCTTGAATTCACGTAATTGAAGTGGATTTGTTGGAATCAGTAATTAAAATTTTAAAATCTGGAATATCAAACTTTATTCGCCTTATTTTCCACTGCACAGTAACTTTCAAGACATTCTGAAAATCTAAAATGTGCATCCAAGCACAAGCATACCTTTTTTCTTGACTTGCTTCCGCTTGGGAAATTTCGGATGTTTATGAGAAAATTTTACGCCATTGCGGTCGAAGATAGCTGTGAGTTCGAGAAAAGCAATGCGGCGCACAGTATTCACATCGATTGCACCAAGGTCGTCAATCCGCGTCAATCCCTCAGCTACATGATCAAGACTTGCTTCCTTCACAAAAACTTTCAATTTCAAAAAATTCAGAAAATGGAGAAAATTTAGGTGGAGCAAACCTGAAGAGCTACGTCGCGGAAGGACATTTCCAGGTCTCGTATATGGTTTTGGAAACTATGGGATGCATCACCACTCGACTGTACAGCTTCAGATTTGTTTCCCTCATGCTTGGGCCGAGGACGTTTATACATTGTTCCCTTCGGACTATACTTGAGAGACTCGATTCCTGTCGAAACAAAAATGAATCCCTGTAAATAAAATCGATACCCGAGGTTGGTGAAATTACTACTACAGAGTTTGCTTTGGTTGATACGTTGTGAAGACAAATATCCGCTTTGCTAATCTAGTGATCAGCATGAGTAGTACATACCTTCTTCTCCTGCTCCTCGAGCAACAATTCCACTAGCTGAATGTTTGCTCTTCTTCGGAAACAAATTCTTGGAAAACAGATGCGAATCATGGTTTTCTGAAAGCTTGCGTAACGGGTGATGAATGAGACGGAAACCCAAGTAAGGGTCAGGACCAAACGCAAAATCTCTGCAAAGAAAATAGTCTATAAAATTAACGCATTTCTTCCTCTGAGTAACATACACACCTTTCATCGTCGGCACGTGAACTGTGCTCAGCCGCATGAAGTTTTTCGTCAGTTAATGAACGAGGGCGAGTAGGGATATCCAACAGATTCTGCCAATGAGAGAACACTTTCAGGAACTCCGCTTGGAATGCTATAATTCGGAAATACCTCGGGGACGAAAATGGATCGAATGTGAGGTCTTGGTTCTTTCTTCTTTAAAGCCAATGTATCATTCAAAGTCGCAACGCGTTTTTTCACAGATGCCTGATAATGAGGCGGTAGCATTCCAACTGCTTCATCGACATCCTCTTCGGGGATCTGATTCCCACTCAGGAATGGTTCTATCACATGATCTAATCCTACGTCCCGAAACCAGTTCACTTCTTCGACCTCTGCCAAAACGAACAATTCGCATTATGCAGAAAACTGTCACGGTGAGAAAAAAAAAATTGAATGGTCACCTTCCAAATTGAAGCGTTCCTGCGTATTTAATGCTCCCGACTCCACAGGAAAATGAGATCCTGCTGTTTCCATATCGCACTTCCCCGGTGATAACGAGGTAAAGTACACCACTACCACTACGGTTTAAACATTCGGCGTCGTGAACTTGCAATATGAACAATAAAAAAATATTTTTGAACCTTACACAAGAAGACGAAAACAATTTTAGTACACACAGGTCATCCTACGTTAAACCATAAAAAAACTTGATAAAACCTGATGCGTCGGTTGAGAATAAACGTACCTATTGATTCCCAGCACCAATCCATGGAATTGAAATAAATGAATAAAATAGCAGCAAAATACGATTTCCATAAAACCTTACCCTATAGTTCCGAAACCTTGCATATCGGAACCATTCGTCCCAGATGGTGGGGGGCAAATTGGCTCTTATTCACAACCGTAGAACAGGTATTCCTCCAACGAGATCCACGAAAAATACTGTCAACCCAATAATGGCGCATTCACGCTGGCTCGGAATTAAACAACACGTCAAGATCGCCGTCGACCAAATAATAAGGCTAAAAATGTCATCATTACGTCAGTAACACATGAAGCATCAGCGATCGTCAGTCAACCATACACTTCACTTCCAATCGCTGGGTTGCGTCTACATTCACCAATGCCGCGCGCGTTCCAACGACCAATACGATACGCTTGACGCGACTGGAAAGCTTCATCCCGCGCTTCATACTGATGGGGAAAAGGCTTTCGCAAGGGAACTTCCGCACCTAAAAGTTAGATGCCGCTGATGGAAAGCATGTTGCTGCCAGTGCCCAGTGCCCAGTGCCAGCACCCCGAGCACCTCCGAAACTAAATCGATGATTATAATGCCGTCGTCAAACATTTGTTGGCGCTAATAGTTTTTTCATTCTCACCTGAAACACATGCGTCACTTCTAAACCTGAAGAGAATTCGCTGGAAATCATAATAAAAAGTGGGATATCCCTCTTACATAACAGGTCCTGTCCGAAGCATATGAGCACCCAACAACCATCAGCAGCAAATGTCTCATGAAAAATTACTGACTTCTCGCGGAAGAAAATTGAGGTCATACACTCACAATAACGTTGAAAAGTGCTCAGCAAACTGTTTCCAAGGTCTTTTTCAAATGCTCTATTCGCAGGAGTCCAACGAGTATAATCTATACGTCCAACATTGAGTCAAAACGTCGAGTTGCTATATTTGAAGTCATTACGAGCATGACGATACTGTATGATGCAGACGTGCTTGACCACCAGAAACGGAAACAAGTTCTTTGAATTGTACATCGCCCGTTTACAAATTTGCAACACTTCTCTAGCGCCATGCGATATTTTTGGAATTATATTCCCATTTTGATATTTTTATAATTCATTTTAGTTTTTCCCCTCTAAGATTTAAGGCAGCCGCACATTTCCGAGTAAAAATGTCGACATCGAAATCGAATGTCCTCCCGTTCGATGAGAAGAAACCCCATTGCTGTGAACGGCATTTAAGCTGTGGTGAACTCCTGAAAATCATTCTCACTCCGTCCGTTATTTTCGGAGTGGTTCCGAAAGCTTTGCTCGACTTCATCAGCAGTTCTACTGACGGTAAGAANGAAACCCCATTGCTGTGAACGGCATTTAAGCTGTGGTGAACTCCTGAAAATCATTCTCACTCCGTCCGTTATTTTCGGAGTGGTTCCGAAAGCTTTGCTCGACTTCATCAGCAGTTCTACTGACGGTAAGAAAGCTTTTCTGTCACGCACTGAGTGTTAAAATACTGTATAATAAATTCTAACGTTACAAAACACGCGATTATTCCCTCTTCGCGTGATCTAGCATTCCTGCTTCCGAAATAAAGGTCTTCGCATCGTTGAGATAAAGCCGAGATCTTATCTGTAACACGAATTTATTGAGGAGAGCTATAGATACGGTGAGCTATGTTCAAAAACAATGTAAAAATTGTTTCTCAGATACTTCTCGATCAAACTACAGTATTTATTTTTACGGAAGGCACTTTTTTATATGCACTAAAACATGCGGACTACTGAATAATGAAGAGCTCATTAAAAGTGTGCATATACAGGGTGTGCCAAAAAAACTGAAGCGATTTTTTACTTAAAATAGCTTGTTGACAAATTGAGCTGTGGCAATGCAAAAAACACCGAATGAAAGCTTGTTCAATTTTCTTTTATAAATGGTACACAGTTTTATGTCCCTAAGAGCCACGGAATGGTCACAAGAACCATTTGAATGAAAACTTCCCCACAAAAAACCATCTGTGGCACTTGGGACCATGAAACTACATACCATTGGAAAGAGAATTGAACAAGCTTCCACTTGGTGCTTATTTTTCATTGTTACAGCTCAATTTGTTACCAAGCTATTTCAAGTCAAAAATGGGTTTACTTTTTTTGGCCCACCCTGTATCTGAAAAGAAAAATAGGACTGCTAAATGCTATACAAAGTACAGTATACATATATACAGTAAAATATGACACAGTCGCTATATCAGCAGCAAGCAGCAGAGAATGAAAGCTCAGGGCTTCCATCTAAAATATTATGAACGTACAGTACAGTATTGTACCTTGTGGGAATCAATGCGCGTAAATATTATTTTTACATTTCATCTACTGCATCGCCCGTTGACAAAAAGCTGTCAACATTTATGAAATTCAAAGTTTCAATCAATTAAATGCCGCATATGAAAAAACACACGTACAGGATGGGTAGCAGCACCATATTACATCACGCAGTATGAATTATGATGGACACATCATATTCTATTTTCAAAGTAAGAATCCGTCGCATATCTATTTTTAGCTGTACAATACTGATGTGCCAAAGATTTTAGTTTCTAGCTTTATTTTAAAAATGCAGCACAGTATTTATTGCTTTGATGGACTCTGCAGATGTAGTTCGAACTTTTTGAACGACAGTAGTGTACTGTAAATTTTATTTAATACCGAATTTTTTTACTCGATTTCCGAGCAGCCAGGACGCACGCACATCTGGGGTGCGCTTGCACGTCACCCAGTGAAACGCTGCACACGCTGAAAAACTCTTTACAACTCTTTCAAGCAGGTGTCGCTCACGTCGGCCGAAAATGCCCTGACTGGTCATGGATTGAATGGTTCGGACGTTCAAAGGTGCAATTGCTGTACACACTTTGCACCCAGTTCCTCTTCACCACCATCTGCGCATTGGTAATCGCCCTAGCTTTCATCCGCGATTCAGAATCGGAATCGAAAACATTATCCACCGACCAGTTCGTACTCCAATTCAATATCTTGGTGATGATGCTGGGTTCTG
>CAJPEX010003240.1:0-30642 GCA_905338405.1 Notodromas monacha | reverse complement strand
GAGAGACGTTTCTTTCTGCACGAAAGTGTCTGAAGTTTTATTCTTTCGCCGATTTAGGATAACAATCTATTGTCTCACATTATTTGCTCCTTCTGTGTTGATCTTTTGATTTTGGCTGCTCTTTTCAGAAATCATGGCCGATCCTGGGAAAATTGGCTATCCAGGCCCGCCTCCAGCTCAAGCTCAGTATCCCGCTTATCCTCCTTATTACTCTCAGCAGCAGCAGTATGGCCAACAAACACCATATCCATCATCTTACAACCCCCAGCAAGCTCCCTATGAACAGCAGGCTCAAAATTACCCGAAAGTTGATTTTCAAGGACCTCAAGTAAGCTGATTTATTAACCATCCATGTTCATATGATACTGCCTTTGCCAAACCCATGTGTTATTGGCATATGTGTTAAATTTCACACATTAGATCCAGAGTGTTATACAGTTAATATATAATTATATTTTGAATAAAAACATGAAATATTCCCAAAAACAAAATTTTATTCATATGCTGTACCCTGTACCAGTATTCAAATGCTCCATGTACTTTTTCCATTAAAAAAAAGTCAGGTGAATATCAAACAACTAGAGCAAAAAGTTTTATTTTTCCAGAATTGTTGAGTGGATCACATAAGTATAAAAGATAAATATTAAAGAAGTACTTCAATTGCTGCTAGTGAATTCCCTTTTGTATGAGAATAAATAGATAATTGCTGGTGCCCCATGCAGAACACTACATTTTTGTAACAGATATTTTATATTTATACAGTACTATATAATGTATTATGATGTGCTTGTCCACCATAAAAGTTTTTGTCAAAGTATGATAGATTAATTTGGGATATTTTTGAAAATGAATAAAAGCTATTATATAGTACTCATCTATATACAGTACTGCACAGCGTTTATATATACACAGTATATAGTTTTTATTGTTTCTATGTATAATTCATCTTGACCATATATTCAAAAGGAAATTATTCTTGAAAATCATTTCCACATTTTTTATACATTTTTCTGAGTTGGAAATTGAATAAGGGATCCTGTGTATACATAGCGTGCATCAGTACATTTAAATATACTGTAATGTACTGTATTAATTGTTCTGTGTATACCGCGCGTATGCAGTACGTTTCCTCAATGTTATTTGCATGCCGCATTGATAAATGTACTGCTCGAGCTAAATAATGTGGACTATGTGGTCGTGTCCAGGAATAAGTCATGAAAACTGAAAAAAGTTGCGCTGACCGACATTGTATAGCATGAAAGGCTGAACAAATGCCAGGTCAGTCATTTTACTCGGATGTGTACAGGAGAGTTGTTGTGGTATTTATCAAGTGCGTCTCCGGAGTTGTTGATGTCAACGGCCATACCACGTTGAAAGCACCCGTTCTCGTTCGATCACGGCAGTTAAGCAACGTTGGGCCCGGTTAGTACTTGGATGGGAGACCGCCTGGGAACACCGGGTGCTGTTGACTTTTTGCTGCACGTTTCTCTCTCACTGTTGGCTTCCTCAATTCCAGGAATTATCAACGATGTCCTTTAATACTTTTTTGTTTAAATATCGGGAATGTAACCAACATTTTATTGCCTCCTAATATAATGACTGCGGTTCTTCAAATTAAAATCGAAAAAAAGAAAGCCACAGAGTTGAATTTTAGCTGAAAATAATTTCAACTTGACTTTTAGTGATGCATGCATTTTCACATTATGTGGTTCCTATTCAGTGACACATTTTTCCATTTCTGGACTTGAACTGGGCATGTGCATATTATGTGACAATGCATCATGGCCAGAATCCAGTGTAATTATTATCTATTTCATTATCAACACAATTTTGCTGTATTCCTTCCTCTTAAATATATTTCACTTTGTGGAACAATTTCTTCTGAAATTTTTGCAGATTTCACTGTACAGAGCTGCATACAAGAAAGCTGCAAGTCAAATTTCAGGTAGAAGCAATTCTCACACATCAGTGGTTTTTTCTTCCTGTAAGAATGCTGGTTTCCTCAACTTGAAAAATCCCCAAGTGAAATTGTTTTGTGGCTCCCTCTGATTTTTACCTAATGATGAGATTTGACTGTATATTATGAAGTTTGACTGTTGTTATGAAATTTAAGTCTATACGCAACAAAATGTGAGGGATCTGGAAGCAATTTGTTGTTGATGGCATTTTTTGTATAGAGCAGTGCTCCCCAGAATTCTTGGGACTGCAGACTGGAAATTTTCTAGGAAATTTTTTGCACACCAGCAAATTTCCAAAACATTTTCTGTGGACCAGCAAATTTCCAAAACATTTTCTGTGGACCAGCAAAGTTTCAAATTTTTTGCTGACTTTAAAAGTTTTGTTTGAAAGGCTTTATGGCAGGTATCTAACAATTTTATTTTTTGCAATAATTAAGTCAAGAGCCCATGAAACAGCCTTAGTGGAATGTCTTCAAAAAATGTTAAAGGTAGGCTTGACTAAAGGGTTCCTCAGAATGAAAAATTGAAATAATTTATCTCAGCAGGGGACAATTTGTCTTTCAAGCATTATGAGGAGAAAATTCAACTTGAATGTTTTGGATAATTTCAAATGCCATTGTCTTTCCAAGATTTCAGATAACAATAACAAACTTCATTCCTACTTTTGATAAATGTATTATGCTGAAGAAAATTCCCTGCAGACCAGCAAAAAATTGTTGTGGACTGCTGTTGTCAGTCTGCAGACCATGGGTTGGAGAAAAGCACTGGCATAGCAAACCCCAATATTGGGAGAGAACCCTGTGCTGGGCCCTAAAAATGTATTGTACAGAGAATATTGTTGTAGGAAAGATCATTGTAGAGAGAGTCCATTTTTATTATTAGGTTTGACTTTATTTTTTGAGGTACTGAGGTTTGACTGAATTATTGATTATGAGGATTGATTGTATTATTAACTAGGATTGACTGTATTATCAATTGTGAGGATTGACTGTATTCTTATTATTATTAATTATGAATTTTGACTGTATTATCAATTATGAGTTTTGACTGTATTATTAATTATGTGTTTTGACTATTATTAATTATGAGTTTTGACTGTATTATTAATTATGAATTTTGACTGTATTATTAATCATGAGTTTTGACTGTATTATTAATCATGAGTTTTGACTGTATTATTAATTATGAGTTTGGACTGTTCAGTATAATCAAATATGTGATTTGACTGCTGTTCAGTATTGTCAATGATGAGGTTTGACTCTATTATCAATAAGTATGTGGTGTGAACTTTTATTATTGATTATGAGATCTATTGACTTATTATTAATTATGAGTTTTGTTGATATTTTTATATTAAGCCTCCTGCATTTGACTGTTGTATCATGTATTAAATTTGTATATGAAAGAGGCTGGCATTTTTTTTCAGATTCAGGATGCCACAAGAGGACCAGTTTACCAACCAGGAGAACAAAGAGATCTGGAAGCGATGCCTGAAGGTTACGGCCTCTCGTTTGGGAATCAGGCTGTGCGACGGGCCTTTGTGAGGAAGGTTTACAGCATTCTCAGTCTTCAGCTCCTGACCACTTCGGCATTCATAGCCATGTTTGTTTTCAAGTGAGATACAGTATTATTGTTAGCTTATTTTTGAAGAAAGGCATATTTATTCTCGAATCCCTTGAAAATTTTAATTTGAAACATCTTTGATGATGCACGCGATGAGCAAGACCGGGATCACATCAGACACACGTTATTAGCAGATGAATAATCCCGGGGATATAGACCCTAAACAATTCCAACAAGGGCAAAAAATTACTCAAAAAGCCCCATCATTTGGCAACACTTGACTGCTGTTCAACATAACTTATTCCGCCGAATTCATTGCATTATTTTCTTGGGATAAAATAAATCCAAGATGGAAACAGCTGTGGGTGACTGACGTGTGGAAAATTGAAATATAGTAGTTAAATTATTTGAAATTTTAATTTTATACACATTTTTGACCCATTTGTTTGTACTGGGTTCATGATTGGTCCACTCCAATGCCAGCACTAAAAATATATGGGGGATTTGTTGAATGGTCATTAAAGGGGCATTCATTTGGGCGTTAGTTGAATGCCCAGTAAACTACAGTGAGACTCCCACATGTGGACACCTTGACCTGGAGACAATTCAATATAGGGACACTTATTTTCCCATTAAAAATAGTAATAAAGGCCTGACATGAGGACACAGCTGACTTCACATAGGCACATTTTGTGATAAAATTGCAAATACATTTCAGGCCAAATTACAAGAAACAGATATTTCCAACCCTAAAATTGATGTAAGAGAAGTTCTTGGGCATTTCTCTCACCAATTTACCATCCACTTAGCTAATTAAAAAAAATTACCTCTAGCATAGAGGAACTTCCTTCTCTTTTTTTCACTTGAATGTTATTTTTTACAGAGAATGCCAACATTTCTCTGTACTGTACAGAGGTATAAGTTTTCAATTCCCCAAATGTCCATATTGTGTTTAAATATATTGATTGAATCAGTTTCCAATTGGGAGGCAATTTTTATTTTCATAGAATTATGGTGAGTATTTTGTCCATAAAACACCAATTAAAAATTATATAATGTAAGTCTAAGGGAAAGTGAGACCTGCCTTTGGGAAATTTTGACTTAAGCAGACTCTTGATGCACCAATTACATTCATAATCTCAGGGTCTCACTGTGCAGTAGTTCAAAGATTCTTGTAAGACCATTTTCTGAATGGGCAGGATTGACCATTTGTGAATGGGTCTCCAAATGGGTTCATAAATGCTCAAATTTTTTTGCTGTGATAGTTGATTTAAGCTGCTCTTTGACAGCATAAAAATGAGGCTGTTCCTGTCCTCAAAATCCATTCCTTTTAGGTCCATCTTACAGTGTTGGGAACAGCCAGAAGAAGTCACAGCAGGGTGCCTAATTGACTAACATCATTTGATTTTTGGCACTGTTTTTATCTAAAAATTTATTATGCAAAAAAATGCGTTGAAATCCGCAGAGAGTACGTTAATTGAACAGTACTGAACAGTGGCGGCCCTAGGGTGGGGCGAGAGGGGCGGCCGCCCCAGGCCCCGCGCTTGAGGGGGCCCCGCACTCAAGGATGGCCCCGCCATTCAGTGGCTCTGAAAATTGGCTGGCCCCTTCAACATTTTTTCCAAGTTTTTAAAACTGGAAGGAGTGGGGCCCCCTTCTAAAAAAACTAGTCTATTCTTACCTCTTTACAAAGTTTGCTGACAAGTAATCTTATCCATTAGCAGAGCACAACAGAGCCAACAATGCATTTAGAAGAATATTTGCGTAGGAGCTTTCCTACTGTATNCATTGCCAGATCCAAAGAGCCAAGTGTCATCCAATCCATAAATTGCTCCATCATCACCAAGACCCGCATCCATTGTAAATGCTTGCTTAATGGCCATCAAAAGTTTGATGAGGTACAGAAAACAATAAAGGGCTGTACAGCGCAGATCACCAATTTTTCTGTAATGAGCTATTGCACAACTGAATCAGTGAACTGAACCAGGATTTTGAATTTTTATTAAAAGACAGTTTACGGCAGTGGCGTAGAGTTTTGCCGACAATGAGCTATGCTCTGGCAAATAACTACACCACCCTGATATATCACAAATTTACATTTTTGAAGTGATATAAGTTCAAAATTTTGTCAGTCATGATTAAAAATGTAAACTCTTCTTACCTGATTTTCAAAGAAGTTTATTAATTATTTTTTGTCAATAAATTGTCCAATAAATATTCAAGCTCTTTTCCAAATTTCAAGAGCAAAATGTGTTGGGCATCAAATGCTGCCAGAAGTGTGAAGTTTGGTGCATTAAACAATAATGACTGCTTACGAATCATCTAAATGTAAATATACTGAAACTTGAATTCATGATTTCCACTTCAGCCAGCACTCATCAACTTTTGTTCTGTTGATGCAAATTCCAATATTCTTGCACATCAAAAAGCCCACTGATGTTTTACACATGTAAACATTTTTCAAATGATCTAAAGGTTGAAAATTGTTACAATTATGATTAAAAACAAATTAAGTAGTTTTCCTAATTTTTCAAAAAAGAATTGCTTTTTTCTGTAACTTTGTCAAAATTGTACATTTTCCAAAGTTTAAAAACGAAACAAAAATTGTAGGAAAATCCACTGCTCTTCATCTATGATGCAGCCAAAAATTCGAATTTTATGGGTCCAAATTGTTGATGGTTGACACAATCAATTCCAGCTGCAACGCATGTGGCGCTGCTTGCTGTGGCGTATCTGGTGTGGTGCTTCAGAAAAGGCCCCGTGACATGAGCGCCATGACAGAAGCAGCAGCGTCATCAGCAGGGCAAGAGCGTCATGGTGCTTCAATGCTGGAAGTGTGTTCTGCAATGCTGTGAACTGCTTTTGCTGTAGAAGTCACTCCCTGTGAAACATATTTTTTGTTGTTGCTCCAGCTCTGTAGTTACTGTGGGAAGCAGTAAACATCGTCCACATTAAATATTCAATTAAGTTGTCAAGTTAGTCTTGGAATAATTAGAAATCAACTTATATTGAGTTATTTACAGCTTGTAAGATGTGAGTTATACTTATGGTGTCACCACACTATTCACATATCAGGAATGATGTGGACGCCCTTAATTCTAGCCCACCAGTTATTGTCTTCAGGAATCAACATTACTCTCACTAGGTGAATCAACAGCAGTGAAATGTATAGTGCAAACTCCTGGTGCTGTATATATTTCACAGATGTCAATCAGTCCATGCACTGCATGTTTTCTTGCTCCTCAATTGTGGATATGAGAAACAATTGGATTTTCAATTGCCTCACACAGATGTTGTGGATTTTTCTTTTTGATTTTGAATTGCTGCATAAATATTTTGAAGAAGGAGTTGAGACACTTTCCTGACTGGCAAGTTACCTTTATTTGCATTTCCATCAGCAATAGCACATATCAAATATGCATGCACAATGAAGAGTAGCAAATAATTCCACAGCACACATAATAGAGTTGTCTTCAATCAACATCACTCTCAAACATAAGATTGAAGATCAAAAATCTCTATTTTATCAATTGCCAGTAACAATAAACTTCAAAATGAGGTTTTTGACAGAATTGCTATATATAGATGTTGTTTACAGCTTAAACCATTGCAGCACTGTGTCATCTTGTCTCTGCATATGCTTCAGAATTTAGGTTTTCACCTTGGGAACTATTTCCCTTGCCCAGCAAATGCATCAGTCAATAATTGAAGAATGGACCAAAATTTAGACTGATTTGGGCGATCCTGATTACTTCCATCTCCATTGATGTGAGCAGTTGTTGTTGCTTGCTTTGTCTGGGTGCTCATGTTTGTATTGTTTGTGTTATTGATGCTAGTGCTGGTGGTCAGGGCTGGATTCAAGGTTGTCGTGTTTCCTGGCAGTGTTGTTGGGAGTACTGGTAAAGAATTGCCACAAATGATGTTGCTGAAACTGCAGATGAAATCCTTGTGCCTTGAAAATGCCAGTGAGACCCCAGCAGCAGCTGTTGTGTCACACAGTTCCTTACGTCGTGTGAGTGCAACCAAGTATTGGTTATTGTCTGCTCCAAGGGCCACAACTGCACTTCCCGCAGGAATCTATATATGTATAGAGAAACATTTTGAGCACAGCACCCCAGTGGGGAAATTGGTGCACACGGGGGATTTGTTTGTAATTCTGCACAGTGACCCTGCTGTGCAGCTGAAGTGTACCAAAGTTCTTCTGTTGCCAGTGGCGGCCCTAGGGTGGGGCGAGAGGGGCGGCCGCCCCAGGCCCCGCGCTTGAGGGGGCCCCGCACTCAAGGATGGCCCCGCCATTCAGTGGCTCTGAAAATTGGCTGGCCCCTTCAAAATTTTTTCCAAGTTTTTAAAACTGGAAGGAGTGGGGCCCCCTTCTAAAAAAACTAGTCTATTCTTACCTCTTTACAAAGTTTGCTGACAAGTAATCTTATCCATTAGCAGAGCACAACAGAGCCAACAATGCATTTAGAAGAATATTTGCGTAGGAGCTTTCCTACTGTATATACATTTTTCAATCTTCACTGAAATTTCTGTTGAAGATAAAATGCATTTTTACATTTTATAAGGTCTTGTTGAGTTCTTAAAAATAAGAATTCAAATAGAAACAATGCATATGGAATTTTGAATCACCATTAAATACTGTAATGGTAATCCTCAATGTTGAACTTTCCCATGTAGTTTATGCAATTATGGTCCAATTTGCAATCAATATTTCTAAAAATATGATGATCAAGATTACAATGAAATTCACATTCATTCATCATGATTTCAAAGTAAATATGCTGCTTTCTCTATTAGGGATAGAATAACATTTTTTCTGGAACTTGCTAGAGCATGAACTTTATTGATTTTAATGATCTTTTGTAATTGCATTTCCAGTGTATCCCTGGCAAACCTCACAAGAACAATTCCTTTTAAATCCCCCTGAATGGGAAGTTTTTGGCTCTAAAGCTAGTCCTTTGCCAGTAAAATTATCCTGCAGAAATGCATTTCTGTTATAAAGTGCAGGCCAGATTTTAGAGCAGCTGTTCCAAAAAAATGAGAAAAATAATATCTGTGATGTTTTTATAAACACATAAGCTGCATTTCTAAACATTGGTACTGTGTTAATGAGCAACATTTATAAGAAGGTCAGAAAGTAATTTTCTTGATCAACCTGTACACAAATTAGGCCATCATTGTAAAACTTGAAAACTGCCTTGACAATTTTTTAAAGTCCTCTCAAGTTGATCCTGAAGATTATCAGCAGTATAACTGATACATCAGATACATTTTCCAGAATAAAATATGCGAAAAAATGTATTTAATCTGCAGACTGTTAAAATAAATGAATGCTGATCAGCTTAATTTGGTCTCACAAAGATGATAACCATTGAGTTTTGATTAGCCGCACTTCTTTTCTGCAGTAATTATTATTGGTATTATATAAATTTTATTTGCAATGTCCATTTTGGTTATTGGTTATTTTAAATTTTGAAAATTTGAATTGTAAAACCAATTCAGCCAAAACAAACAATTCTGCATTTAAAATATGCTATAGTACAAGCAATTGAAAAAGATTATAAAACATTTATCTTGCAAAAGACCTTTTTATAGCTTTCAAAAATGTAATTAGATTTGCAGCTGTACTTTGATACAAATCTTGTTTTTCATTGTTCCAGTGCTGTTTTAGAATTGGCAGGGAGTATTTTTTAAGGGGCCCCGCATTTGACATGCTTGCCCCAGGCCCCGCAAACCCTAGGGCCGCCTCTGGTACTGAAATTATTTTGCCGAATGATTGGGCTATATGCAAGTACAGTGGCCCCCAGCCTAACAGACCTCCCTTGTAAGGGATTTTTGCCAAACAGACCAGCTCTGCAAGCACTTTTTTCCTCCCGCCCAACAGACAAAATCCGCCAAACAGACTTCTTTTTTAAACCAAAAGAAGTCTGTTTGGCGGATTTTGTCTGTTGGGCAGGAGAAAAAACTGCTAGTATAGTATATATATATATATATATATACTATACTTACTTTGATAGGCAAAAACGGAAATATCTCTGATGGTGTTGGCTGCAAGAATTGAACCATCCACATCAATTGAGACGCGGATGAACCCAACGCCATTTCCTTGAACCAATGCCTCGGCCTGGGTTAATTCAATCATTGCGAAACTGTTGTTGAAAAACGAGTTCACGTTTGAAGTATTTCCTGGATGCAATTGCTCCAGGAAACGGAATCAAAGCACTTTCATTTGAAACCACAACAGGTGCAAGTGATCCGTAAGGGGCTTGAATGCGGAACCCCGTCAAGAAGTTGGAAGGACCATAAGTTGCTCGCAAGTAGGCCAAAGTCAGCTCATGATAGAAGGTCAGAACATGCCTGAAATATACAGCATTCACGCATTAAAACCGCAGCTAGTGGAAAGAATGGTAATTATATATGCGTGCAACTTATTATTTGGGTACCGACAATTCTTTATAAAGTAAAATCTTGCTATAGCAAACTTCCGACAGGATCCTGCTGATTGGTAACAAAAAATTTGTTGAATCCAGCGTGTTGCATGCAGGTGCACGGCTATTTAAACGCATTTTAGACTGACATTTTTGTTAAATGGGCTGTAAAAACTGTACAAAATGAATACAAAACAGATGATAAAAGACTTATAGTAATATATCTTGGTTTCAGTAATTGCCTTTATGCTGCAATTCTTAATTAACTCTGAAATTTCGTTTTTGTCATCAGAGAAGGGAAGAAAGTGTATGTACCATATTTACATCAGTATTGTGCAATTGTAAATTTGAGTCGCTTCTTTTTAAATATCCATGTGCAGTACATTATCTTATTGCTTTGTTTTCCATTCTGATGTGAGATGGAATATGTTTGGATGAATGCTGTGGAATGGGGAGGGAAAGGGGGTTTGGATGTGATGGTAACATTGCTTATTGAACCTTGCTGTGTATGGTGAAAAGTAAAAAATAAAGCTTTCTCATCAATTTCAATATTATAATTATAGAGCATTATTGATGAAATATGAAAAGAGGAAGCTATTCCAATAAATAGCAATTTCCTTATGACTTAAATCTTCCTTTGATCTAAAATGTCATCTGTCTTGAAATTTATATAGAAAACTGTATGCATCAGAATGAATAGAAATACTGTACAGTGTTAATTCCAGAAATTCTGAATTGGCGTATTCATCCATATACAGTGCTGTACCTTCAAATACAGTACAGCTAGACAAGGAACATTTCTTCCAGCATAGTGTTTTTTTGAAAGAAAGGTACACATTCTGAAATTGAGCTAACAAATTTATATATACTGTACTGTACTTCTGTGTATGTAAATATTACGTGGTTTTTGAAATTTTTCAGATTTTCAAAGACAATTTCCAATTTACTCTATGATGAGTAGAAACTTTCCAGTCACTGATGCCAGAGTTCTCCAACCCTGCTACAGCTACATCATACATGTGCTAAAAATTTGGAAGGAGAGCTAAAAATTAAAATTTCTTCCTTGTGCTTCAAGCATAACATTTCTAAATATACCTTGTGGGATTCTTCAAAAATTTTTATTTACAATTTTGTTCACAAAAAGTGCATAATGCAAAATTTTACATGGTGATGTTCTCAGAGCAAGGTTTCACTTCCAGTTTTTAACTTTTTTTAACAATAGAGTATAATTGGGTTAAGTTCAAAGAATACAAAATACTTTTTGTTTTCATTATTGTTGATAATAAATTAACAATTCAAAATATTTTAAAGTTTTGCAAGATGTATAGGAAATTTCAGCACATTCAAAATATAACACAGCACTTTCAATTCTTGCATTGGGTTTTAAAATTTTCAACACTTTGTGACATGGCTGGAGAACTCTGGCTGTAATAGCTGGAAAGTTTTCATTTACCTGTATATCATCCAGAAAATCTAAAATTTTTATAAAAACCTGCTGTATAAAAAATACCAAAACCTTAAATAATATGGAGTATAAAAAGATTATATGATTAAGCCCATGCAATTTTAATATTGTGGGATTTTTTTTAGAAAATTAAACATTGGTATTGTGGAGAAAAAAATATTTGATTTTTCTTTTTGTGGCCAATCAGAGGCCAGGGAACATGCAAGGATTTTCTGGAATTTTATGGTCAGTTCACCTGACCAGAAAATTCCGAAAAACCAAAAAAAGCTCTAATTAATGCAAATTTATAGTCATTCTTTCCTGAACTCTTCAAGGACAATATTCTCCTTCACCTTTCCTGATTTTTGCAGAAATCTGTGATTCTTATTTATGCTGTGATCTGGTATTGTGATTCAATTATGTTGTGTGGATTGATTGTGTTTACAGTGGGCCCTCACTTAATGATGGTAATCTGTTCCAGGAGGACTGCCTTAAACAGGATCCATCATAAAATGGAACCCAATTCCCCTTAGAGTTGCATTATAAAGTCATTAATCCGTTCCCAAAGGTACATTTTTAAAATTAAATGCAATACTATTGTGTTTTTTATAAAATAATTTCATTCAAATGTACCCTCAACAATGTAAGAAATGTCAAGGAATTAGGTTATGGTAAGAAAGATGTACAGGGTGGGCCAAAAAAGTGAATCAATTTTTGACTTGTAATAGCTCACTCAAAAAAGTAAGATGTGGCAATGAGAAAATTACCAAATGTAAGCTTGTTCAATTTTCTTTTAAATGGTATGCATTTTATGGTCCCAAGTGCCACAGAATGGTTGCAAGTACAGTTTGAATGAAACCTTGCCATCAAGAAGTTGTCAGGTGACTTTTTCCACCAAGTTGCTCTTTGGGAGAGCTGTTCTCATGAATTGAAGAATTGCAGGATGCAAAAGTTTACCAGAAAACTTCAGGCTGTCTTTGAGAGCCTGCAGGTGTTCCCAAAATTCAGAAGGTGGAGGTTAGAAGGGGGAAGGAAATTTGAAAGATAGATGCTGGGCTCCTTTTTTGCATGCATTCATGTGCTGCTGGGCACTGGCTTCACAGCTCATGGTGACCAATGTATGCTCATTTTTTTCTTGATGACTGGATTGCTGAACATGATTTTAAATGAAAATGATTTCAATTGAACTGATTTCAAGTGAAACTAATTTTGGACAATCCAGACATCCAGAAACCAAAATGTGCAGGCATTGGGTCACCATGGAGCTGCATGGCCAGTACCCAGCAGCACCTGTGCATTCAAGAAGCTCCACAGCATCCTATCTTGCCAATTTCCTTAACCTCCTTACCCACTCCTTCTGAATTTTGGGAACATGTGCCCAGCAAATAATGGGGGCATTGGGCTGTGAACCGTTGAGGAAATGGACTGCCAACAGGTTCTGGAACCCATTCTCAGAATGGTTGGGAGCAGAGCCCAACAACCTGCTGTGGCATTCTCAGGGAAGCATTCCAGGACTTGGCAGTCCATTCAGAACACAACTAAAGAAGAAGCCATGCTGAGAATCATTTTTGAACGGTACTCCCAATGTTTCCTGAGCAATAAAAATGCACCCCTTGTTGAGAGCACCATTCCAGAACACAGGGCTGGTGCATTTTGGAATGGTACTCCCAACGTTTTGTGGGCAATAAAATGCACCCCCATTCAGAGCATCATTGAACAACGCAGTACCAACACATTAGCAATGTACACATATATAAACATTAAAATATATTCAGAGAAAATGTTTCAAGAATCATTTCAGCATCAAGGTAAAAAAGGTCAGATTTTTGAATGATGGAAATGTTGGTGAGGTGTTTCACACAAGAAATGATTTCCCAAACTACTTTTACACCTCAAAAGCACTCCACATCCTAATTTTCTAAGTTAATCTGATAATACCTCATTTTAGTATAAGTAGCATAAGTATTTGCATGGTATCTAGCTTGTGCATGCATAGCTAGATGTGAAGGTGACTGACCCTCACTCAGATGGCCCCAGTTTGAAACCCAGCAGGAGCATCATCAGGACAGCAGATTGAAAGCCAAGGAGCAGCAGCAGTAAAGAATGTTGTGAACAGAAAGCACACAGAGATGAAGTAAACAAGAAAGAGGAAAGAGTATAACACAAAGAAAGCAAAATAAAGAAGAAAACAGCAGGAATTGAATGGGAATTTTTTTTCTTTTTTTTTCTACATGGAGCAGTGTATCCCTGGGGTTGTTTTCAGAATGGGTGTGCAATGGGTTTTGAAATGCATTGTACAACAGTAATTCAAAGGGAGGGGTGGTGGGTTGGTCACTGACACTGGAAACAGTTTTCATGAAAACATTCATGAAAACATTGGCAATGCATGCTGGCATGCGTTCCAGAACAACCCAGGGAACAACTGCTCCCCCAGCCGTTTGACAGTGACCAAACAGCCGTTAGCCCAACATTCTGGTCAAAACGGCTTGCCAATGGAGTTGCAATGCAGGTTGCAATGGCAAGATTATTTGCTGGATGCACACTCTCCAAGACAGCATGGAGTTTTCTGGTAAAAGTTTTGCATCCTGCCATGCTTTAATTCATGAGAACAGCTCTCCCAAGGAGCAACTTAGTGGAAAAAGTCACCTGATATCTTTTTCATGGAAAGTTTTCATTCAAATGGTACTTGTGACCATTCTGTGGCACTTGGGACCTTAAAAATGCATACAATTTGACAGAAAATTCAAAAAGCTTCCATTTGGCCCATTTTTTCATTGCCACATCTCAATTTTTGAATGAGCAATTTCAAGTAAAGAATGATTAACTTTTTGCATTCCCCCCCTGTATAAAAGGATAACAAGAATTGATTTTCACAATTTTGTGCACTTCTCAAGAATTTTTTTCACACTTTCTTTGAGAAATGAGAAATTGCCTCTCTGGATGCCTTCTTAGGTGCCATCTCTTCACAAACTCAGGTAATTATTTCACACATTGACTAGAATACAGAACATAGATATATATGCACTGTACTGTAGAAATAAAGACATAGAGATTAAAACTTCCAGCACACTGTTACTGTACAGTTGTACAGTGCAGTGCAGGTAAAAGGTAATGTAAAAAACAAATTGAACAGTTACTGCACACAGTATACTTCACTGAACTTGGAAAAACACTCAAAATTCATTTCCCTAATCCTCTGACATGGAAAATGCCATCTTGGAGGCTGTAGGCAATCAATTTTTTGTGATGCGCCTGATGGTGACTGGTTGACATATACCGAGTCTGCAAGCCAAAAATTTGTCATAGCGGATTTGTCATTAATCGGGTCCGTCATAAAGCGGAGGCCCACTGTATTCTCATTGAACTCTTAATCTTTTGACTCCGCTGAAAACATTCAATAAAATTTGTCAACACTTGGAACATACATTCACGGTAACCCCATGAATATGTGTCATTCACATCAAAAGGCTGATTGCCTGTGTTTTTTATTTATTTATTTTGTATATAGGAGAGGTATATAACGGGGTTTAACTGATGTATAGTGGTATAGTGAGAATGTCAATGTAATTGGCATTATCACTAAACACTGTGTATGTATGTAGTGTCTCATTCATTGGTGGAAGGATAACATACCTGGGTGACAGAAGAGAGCCGTAACACGGGGTGCTTTACTTCACTGAAGCCGTGTCGAATAGTCGCGCCTCCACGACAGCCATGAAGTCGTCCTCTTCATCTGCAGTCAGTCTGGGTTGAGCAATAAATCTTCGTCGACGAGCTGAAGAATCATGATGGTGTCGCCCAGAATGAGCAAGCACATCAGCAGGAACAATAATGCTCGAGTCTGAATAATCAGCAGCAGCAGCATCGACACTTGTGGTCATTGCTAAACTGCTCATGCTGTACTGATCATCTGCAAATAGTACAGTATGATTATTAGAAGCATATAAACAGTCAACCCCCCACCTAATGGACCTAAAGAATACAGGAGGAGGTCTGTTTTTGCTCAACAGACCTCCTCTGGAGTCAGCTTTTCCTCCCACCTAATTCTTCATGAGGTTTCATCATAATAAGCTACAGTATTAAATATACAGTTGATTACATTATTTGTCAACTCAAAACTCCCTATAATAAATGGAAATACCCACTCTGTTGAATATTGTTTCAATAATTCCTTGCATGTTTGAATTCCCTTAAATGCAAAGTATTAAATACCTCTCCATAATTAACACTATCAAAGGCTTCATATATTCCTCAACCTCAAACCTCCAAAATTAAATTTTCTGATGGATTTCATTTTGACACAGCTTGGAAGAGAAAAGTAGTAAAAATGCAACTTGATGTACATGTTTTGAAAGGAAGACTAATTGGGCAAATAAACCCTTCCCTCCAGCAAGTTCAGCATCCTATCAACTCACTCAAGTCAAGCAAAGTTCAACTTCACAATTAAAATGTATACTGTACGTGTTATTATATGAAATAAAATTCTCAAGAATCGAATAACTTACCCTTTGTCAGGACCAGGATGGCTAGAATCAATAAAACGTTCGTCTTCCACAAACGCCCCATCATCAACCTGCAAAAAAGAAAAAAGAGTATTGAAATTGGCAAAGAGCATGTTCAACCGCGCTCTGAGGAGTTGTCAAAACTAAGCGGGGGGGGGCTATGCAAGTAAAATACTTGGACTCACTCATATATATTCAAAAAGGCTTCAGAATATATACGCAAACCAACCCTCTTTTATACATTTCAGAAGTCTTCATACTTAACATTCACAGAAGAATAACGACAAACATGATTCTCTATCTATTGTCCCTTGCATCAATCAAGGGGTAAATGTTTTTAAATTGACGTTTATACTCGCGGGATAGGGAATTGCTGATGCAAGTTGAAGAGTATATTTTACAGTGCTGAGACAGACCCTGTGATAAAATCCTATTCCTCGCAGCAACAAAAAATTGAAACACTGACGAACGATAGTTTCCAACCACTGTATTCTACTGCAGCAGTCGACGTGCTGATGGAATCGAAAAACTCGGAAAAGTGTTGCCACCAAAGTGATGACGATCACGTTTTATGTCTACTCCAATTCCTGTCCTCGGTCTCTTCTTTTCTTTTCGCCGCACGCTGACGAAAGTTGGAGAGAATCAGAACACGAAAGACACCTTATTGCTGGTACTGGAAAGCAGCAGCAAAATACTGAACGAATTTCAGGCCGCAAGTCCCGTGACGCACTTTCATTGAAGCAGAAGTTTGAAAACATCACAAGGCAGTACAATTTGCCTGTGCAGCCGTCATCCCTCCAACGAATATCACTATTTTCCTCCCTCTCTGTGGGAAAAATTTTGAAATCTTTCCCCAATAAAGCCCCATATGCTCATTATGTGGCTCAATTATGCATACATATAGGCACAAAGGCACCTAGGAGGGTTCTAACAAAAGATTTTCAGTAGAACAGGCAAGAAGTGACCCCTTTTTTCTTCGAAGGGGGAGCCCCTCGGCGGATAGATGCGCCAAACGCTGCTCAAGTGATTTTTCAATGTTAATGGAACAGTTAAATCTCCCCATTCAAGTCGAGGTTTTCGAAAAGGCGGCTCTTATTTCAAAGACACGAAGGGAAATATGAATGCCGCTGATTTGAAATAGGCGTCACGGCCATTCTCTTTTCGCGGTGAAGTTAAATTGAAAAATATTCCCTGCGAACTTTCATCAAGATATCTCGGAAGTCTTCACGTTTAAACGAGGGAAATTTTCACAGTGGTGATAAACTCGAAATTGCTCAGAGGAAAATATATATATCGCAAAACTTGAATGAATGAACAGTTCCAACTCATGAACTTGCTGTCTTCAGCTCCTCAGTCCTGAAACTCAATAAACTCGCGTCTTCATATTTCCCTTTGGCCTTTGATATTTCACTTATCTTCGCGCTCATTCTTGATAGAATAACGTGGAAATGAAAAACATCATAATCAAAACAATTGTTGACACTGACATGAAATACAACAAGTAATTCACGTCTCGAAAAGTCTTCTTGCATTTTTCAAACACAACACTCAGTACAGTACAATCTTCAATCAAGTAAAAACGTCGACCAAACCATAGTACAAAAAGCTATCCACAATTGCCATCTTCTCTGGGAAAGAAATTGAAAAAATGAAGGCGTCAATGTAAGTACAGTATCCGCATATTTCCATGAAGGATCATGAATATGTTCGATGGTCGAGAGCACCTCGTGGAGTCGTGCTTTGAAAAATGAATAAGATCGTAACTCTTGCGATTCATATATCATTGCTGTGTACTGAAGATGGCCGAAATCGCCTCGAATACCTGAAGCTCACCCTGCACAAACTTGTTCGGCAGAAAGCGAAACCATTCGGAGTAAAATCTCGTGACGAATGCTGATGAGAATTTGGAGTTCCTTCGTCGTTGGACGTCACAAGCAATGTACTCATGACGACGATCCACTCCCACATGACAAACGACAGTCGCTTGATCCAAGCGAGACCCTGGCCCGAGGCAGTCTTGCATTGTTTCCAGCAACCCTTGGCCGTCTTGGAACAAATTTTTCGACAACAACACGACATTCTTCAGGCGCCTGAACGCCTTCAAGGCTCGGAGAAATTTTCTCACTTCCTGAGCGAATATAAGAGCGCGGTAAGTGAGAGAGAGGGTGGAGCCCACAGAACATGAAGTAATGTATTGTACACACGTAACTTAAAAAAAATGAACGATCGGCAAATCACTCAATATAATTCCATAAAATGATTCCCAACAGTGACTTGAAGATTGATTTAGTTGTAAGGGTCAGTTAAATAAAATCGTTCTTGGTTTATAGCAACTGCTGATTAATCCCACAAGCTTACCTGTTAAATTTCCATAATATTGCAGGAATTCAACAAATCCTCACTCTTTTAGTCAAATAATAAGGGACCAGAAAAAAATTTGAGTTAGGAAAACAAACATTTTTGCTGAGTAGAAGAAAAAAGGATTACAGGAAATCGTAATACTTTTCCTGATTTGATAATCTAGGCCTTAGATTGCTTCTTACATGAGTTGAGAAGGATGCTTAACTTATTGGAGACAACGGTTTGCTAGCCCAATCAGTCTTTCACTTCTCAAAATTCACCAAATCACATTTTTATTGCTTTCATCTTTCTTGTTCAAATAAAATAATGGCCAAAAGCCTCCAGAAAATTCTGACTTATGAAGGCTTGAGCTGGAAGGAAACTTATTGTCAAGTTAGGAAGATTTTTAATGCTTTGTTTGAATTCAGAACTGGAAAAATTCAACATCAGGTTGCATTGAACTTACGGAGGCTCAAGTTATTGATGCAACTTTAACATATACAGTTGAACCTCTCCAAGTTGAATTTCAAGGGAGCAGATAACAAATTTGACTTAGGGAGGTTTTGGGGAATTTCCACAGAAATGTTATTTAAAAGGTTGTTTCATAAGTCTTTTACAACTTTTTGATGTGGACATAATATAGAGTTTAAACAATTTGAATTTTTTCCCATTGCATAGCCACATCATCTGGCAACGCTTCAGTGCAGTTGAATGTACTATCCACCAATTTCATTGCATTTTTCACGTGATAAATCCAACAATCAAAACAGTGCAAAAAATCAAGTTCCTTTTTTTGATTAACCTGCTCTTTGCAGATGGCAGAAATGAGACTGTCATGCTGTTTTAAGTCAGTCTTCTTCAGGTTGTTCTTCACTGTTGGGAACAGCCAGGAGTCACAGGGCGCATGAACAACTAACAGAACTCAATTTTTATCAATCCAACAAACAATATGCAGAAACTCAATTTTTGCATTGTTTTGATCATTGGATTTATCACATGAAAAATGCATTGAAATTGGCGGATAGTATATTCAACAGCACCAAGTGTTGCCAAATGATGTGACTATGTAATTCAATGTTTTTTTTACATTTTTTCAATGTAAAAAATCACATTCTCCTTAAAAAGTTTGTTATAATGGACTTGGTGAATTTGTTGAAACAAGATTTTTATAACATGTACCCTACAGGATTTCTGCCAGGAATTTAAAAAAAGTTTGTAATACTGAAACATTTGTTGTAACAAGATTTTACTGTAGTAGCTTTATAATATTTTGTCCAACACGATGCAGCATCCGCGTCTTTCACAGCGAAATGCTATGATGAATAAGCAGTCCCTATATAGAAACCAACAAAATGTTGCCAATCACAAAAAAGTATACTTTACATGCCTCTGTTTATGTGAAAGGAACAAGAAGATATTTGGCATTGGTCACAAAAACAGGCATGAATTCCGGGCGGGACGTTCTCAAAAAAGTTCAACTACAGTCACTGAGGATGAAAGAAATTACCTGTTGCCATTTTTGATCAAAAGTTCATATTTAGCACATACACTTTCAGAATCCAGTTTCTTTCACGTTTCATGCTCTTACCTTGAGGTTACGCACTTCAATCCAAAGATCCTCCAGGGTGTTCTTACAGTGACTGATTTGACGTAGCACAGACCATGCCCTGATGAGTTTGGTTCCCGGGAACGCAATAAACTCCAACGGATGGGACAATTGACGAAGAGTATCCAAAGGAAGATCATCCGGTACACTCAGAATCAACCCCCTAAGTTTTGAGCAGAAACTCAGTTCTTTGAAGGCACTTTCAGGGTTTCTAGGGACAGCGTTGTGTTGGAAAAAGAGCACAACACATTCCAAATTCAACATTTTGGAATATGGAATGTATGTCTCCCACACATCAGCAGAAACACATTTCAGATTTTCCAGCCATTCCCTTGGACTTGCTGTATTGAAGACTTGCAGTGCTTGTAAAACTTGTTGAGTAGGTTCTATAAACGAATGCTTGGCGACATTCCTGATCCAAAGGTGGTCCAATGATGGCATCAATGGAAAATGACGACCTGCTGCGATTGGTGAGGCATCTTCCAGCAACAGTGATTTCAACTACAGTACATCAAAAATATCAGGATGAAGATACACACACAGAGTGTTGGTCCACTTTTAAGACAGTACCTTCCAGCGCAAGATTTGAGAAAACATTGAAAACTCAGTCTATAACGGATTTAAATTTTTATTTCTAGAATCATCGGGGCAATATAAAATATTGGATAGTCATTTTACAGACGGATATAATTATTGTGAAAAGGGAAATACAGTGCTGGGTCTCAATATTCGCCAAACTCTTGAATTACTTTGACTGTATAAGTGAAAGGGCGAAGAATGGCATTTTCTAGAGGTCAAATTCAAAATATAACCATAAATGGCGATTCGAATCATCAATTATGATTAAACGCCTGGGGACAGGGACATATTTTTTAATGGAGGCCGGAGGCAAAAATTGTAGAACATTTACGGTAGTGAACGGAGAAAGATTCTCAAATTAATGGTAAAGAACTTAGCACATGCTCCACGTTACAACAACCACGGAACAGCCACTATTATAGATCAGAGTTATACGGAAACTGTTCAACGGACAAGAAAAGTGGCAGGACATTGTTGGATTCGTCCCTGATGTAAAATCACATGTCATATTCACCTTCGGGAAAAATATAATTTTCTCGTCAACCGGTGGCATGTTGTTGAATATCTCTCCACTCATGCTCAGGAATTCAAGGTTTTCAAAAATTCCTCTTCTCTGAGCAAGTTTCCAACCTGCTGTATCTAATTTCACCGGCAACTGATAAGTATGAAGGCTTGATAGCACACCAGAACCCAAGAAGTCAGGGAACTCCAGCAAAAAAGGATCCCGCAGAAATGACAAATTGGATCTTAAATTTCCCATGTCATGTAGAACAGCATGATTGAGATGTAGTTTCTCCAACCTGTAATCAATGCATTCACTAGACACAACACATTAAGCATCAATGATGCTAATAGTATACTAGCCTTGGAAAAGCCTGTCCCAGATTAGCAGGATATATTTTCTCAAAGGAACACCGTAGCCTCACTTCCCGACAATTGGGAAACAAGATGAGTCCATGTTCCGATGCTGCTAGTAAGAAATCCCCAAGAGTAACGCATGTCACTGACAGCATTTCCAGGTGCGTAAGCGTCTTGCCAATCCACGCGATAACTTCAGTCCATGTCCCTTCGTTGGTCTCCAAAGAACCGATTTCGAGCACCTTCAATTTACTCCTATCATGATGTTGGAAAATTGGTCGCAAAATGCTACGCGGCCAATGAGGCTCCAGTCCAGATCGAGTTGTGAACGTTAGCGAAAGCTTCCGAACATGCCTAATTGGAAGGGCTAATGAGCAAGCAAAATATGGAATCAATGAATGCGACTTACGCATATACAACATTGCACAAATCATTCAAGTGCCCAAATGGCAGATATTGCATTCCATCCTCAAGAGAAATCTCGATTCGCGTCCAACTGCTTCCATCCCTCATCAGGTGAAAAAACTGCCGACACACTGGAACAACGTCTTGCATCATTTCAAATGGTGTCAGAAATTTCGCGATATTTTTGAGAACTAGCCAAGGACATGACAGAAGGAGCGAAGTGTCTGCATTTCTCCGACGTCGTGACTGCTGTCACTGAGGAGGAACATGATCCTGAAGGTAGCTGCAAAATACAGTTGATGCCATAGATTTCTCCTTTTCAGTACAATAAAATACTGTAGTTCAGCTTACAAATGCAAAACAAAACTGATGGATTTGACTTTTTTTTCTTTGATGCGAGAAAATTTTCATTTTTGGACCACAAATGCAAGGGACCAGGAATCGTTGCAGAGAACCCATATAACGTGGGGAGAGAAATCTTTTCAACAAAAACACTCCGCGAACAGAGAATCCATTGTAGACAAGCTTTTGTAGGAAGTCGTCCCAGCCGACCAGTGGAAGATATTGATGTGACCCGTACAATTGAAGATCACATCCTGTCTTTTTCATGCAAGCTCGAATTCTGCGAAGCTTAGACGGTCCTGCTGCATCCAAGAACAATTGTGCGCTTTAAAACATCTCCCATTTCACAAGCATATAAAAAATGAATTTCTGAAGGGACTGCGCTGGTTACATCAGAATTTGGCAATACGCGATTGATCCATAAGCTCAGTCATTCGTATACAGTACTTGAAATTTTGGGGTTTTGTCGGATGAGTCAAAATGAACGTTATACAGTATATACAAGAAGAATTCATGAACTCTTCCGTTTGCCCAATTCAATACGGGAGAACGCAGATAGCCACAGAAACCCCGATACTCCGTGCAATGAGTTTTTCACGTTCTGCAAATTTTCGGACAGTCTTCCTGCTATCATTTCATTACTTATAAAAATATCTTCGGCGCATATGTTTGAGATTCAAGAACCATAGGCAAAGTATACATGTATACTGACGATCTATTGGCAACTTCTCTTGGTTACTATTATGGAATATTAAGTTTGCCCCGAAATGTAAATCAATAGCAACAGTTGTACTGCGCAAGACATTCAAAGCACCAAGCAAATGTACATTAAGTATAGTGATGGCTGCCGCGTTGGCCATACTGTTCCGCGGGCAAAACCATTCCGCTTAAAGTTAAGACCTAAACTTCCCTACCATAGAACCCAGAGGAGGGAAACTCTTACGAAGTTATTGTCTTGAGTTTTGGATCAATTTATCAACGCATTTACATTCATTCTGAAAGAAGATCAAAAACAGGAGGAACTTATTTATTTCGAGGCAAAATACGGATGACGCATTAACTCACGAATTTTGAAGAAAAATCCTTGGATGATGTCCCCATGTTTCAGAATACGCATGAATTTTTGATCAAGCCGCAAAACGTCATTATTGACAACAAGTAGAAACAAACAGTAGCGTTGTTCTACCGTTCCAACCACATCAGTCAGTACAAAGTTCCCGCTTCGACACTGATTGATGGAGAAAATCAACTTCAATCTAGACTGCTTCGAACAAACTGCTCCAACTTTCACCCCATTTTCCTCTTTATGAACATCTGATGAGAATTGTTGATACGGAGTTAGAAAATATTAAAAGCGCTGTATGAGAGTCATATACACAACTTACGTAGTCGGAACTGCCTCCCCTCAGCAATGGACTTCTTTCCAAACCTTTCAAAATAACAAGAAACTTTCATTCGACTTCGATTTGCACCACATCTTCTTGAGCCACCGTCTTTTGCCCCACGTCCTTTCAACTCCATGTACGAAAGGTCTCGGAGGCCGTGGTTCAGTTTCAGGAGAAACGCACGCATTGCGGAAAAACGAACTAAAAGTTTCTAGGCAAAATATTGACGAAAGTTTTGTCGAATTCCGACACTCTCGGTTCCTGAAATCAAAAGCGAAATTAATTGAGAAACAATCAAAAGCTCGCTGGCAAGAATCAGCTGAAGAACATGGATGAGAAGGAAATTCTAGCAAATGACCCTTTCACTTCACATTTTGGAGGCTCATCTTGAATTAATCAGGATGGAACTTACGTCTATAAATCTATCTTGAACCCTCAATTTAAGGAGTGAGAAACAACGATTCAATAAGGAAACACCATCGGCACTGCTGCGAGCAATAAGTTTGGCATGTCGTACGAATTCCGAGGGTATTTTTGTTATGATCACAGAATTTCATAAAATTGAAAAGAAATGGAGCCATTTTCCTGCAGTTACGAAACGATTCTAGGCAGCCCAATATTCTTCATTTCTCTTCTTGTGTTTCTCTGCTCAAGTTGAGTCCCTCGTCCCATTTAGGTTCCCAACTACTGAGAGGGAATTTGAAAACATAGCAACTTCCAATTCATGCATTGGATCGCTACCAACAAGTAAATATAGATAGTGCGCGGTTCTGTTTGCTCCTCTGGAACAAATTGCCAAAAGTTGCGCACGCATTGAATCAAGTCTGCTGGAGCTATGAAAGAAATCTGTGCTGCACACTACCTTGCAGGACAGGTATTCGAAGGACTTCTTCCATAAATTTTATAACTGATTCAACTTCGAACAGACCCGCCGAATAACATAGCTGTACTCTGAAAGTAATCGTTCACGTACCCGCGCACCATCTCCGTTCTTATTGGGAGTGCTTAGCTACCTGACTATAGCTGGGCAAGAGTGGGGGAAGGAATCAAGGCCATGGGCAATATAGGCGCCAAACAAGGGGCTTCACAGGAAAAATACTGTCGCCCGCAATGAAGAGACAGTTCAAGTATTTTACCCTAGTACTGAAACATTTACAGGAAAAAATTGAGTCAGAGGGAAAAAGAGTCCCTGATGTGTTCTTCCCGAAATTGAGTACAGCTTTTCCCCCTTGGCCTCATCCCCAGTTGTGGTACAAAAAATTGTAAAACTCGGGGAACAACACAGGCACGACATGGGCATCTAACAGCACTTCGGTCAAACGGAAACACGCCATTACGTAGCCTGAAAAAAAAAGAACTCAGGTTCACCCCTCGAAATAACGGTACGCGATGCATATTACACATGTACTCCGGTAGAATACAGTAATGTAATTCGACATTACTCCAGCTCTATCAAATTGTTGGAAGTTGAGTTAGTCATCACTGTGCGCACTTCACCCAGTTCACAAGATGGAGGCCTTCTTGCATCGCTTGAACGCATGGGAACAGAAGTGGTTGCGTGGGAACCAGGTAGTGTGGAGAGGCGTAGAGCTCGTGATGAGTTAGTTCGATTTTCGGAGTTGAACCTTGCATCTGCGCTTCTCTATTACTTTCAGTGAAATGGATAATATTTGGTATCTTGCAACCGTGTATAACAGACGAGTGATGCAGGCGCTTCCGCGCAGGATAATTCCTAATCTTGCGAAGACGTGGCATTATGAATTCAGTGTAACCTCCATGATGAAGAGCATGAAGGTAATATTTTATTGAGGCATAGTCACTCGGTTTCTGGTTGAGGTATTCTGAAAATTACTCTGCAGTGAGAAAGGATCATGATCGGGGTTCCGAACATTTGTCCTGAAGAAACAATTTTGGACTTGTTTACGCTTATATTTGTTCATCGAGCAGTATGTTCGTTCACAACACCAAATTTATTCCCCAAAATCTATGACGGGATATGCGAAGTGATGATGACCAGCACGGAATTCTATACCACGCATGATATTGCGTCTATTCGTAAGTTCGTTGCTGTGAAGGATGTTTAATTGATGCAGTGTTACAAGTTTTCTTGATTATTCCCTTCAAAATTTTCTTGAAAACGCTGGAAATCGTCAGTTGTGACCCGACGGAAAGTTGGATTCGTCCGGAATATGGACGCGGACCGTAATCGTGCTTAATGCTTCCTATACGCACCCGGTGTGGAGATTGAAGGGAATGTTGACAAGAAAAAAATCGCCTGATGTCTCCTGGACAAGAAATAGTTTAATTAGGTTGTCATGGCATAATTAAGTATATGGCACTTCAGAGATACGGTCACCTTTCGGAAGAGGGCGGGGCGATGAGATTCTGCAGTGCTCAATGCTGACGTTCTGCATGCCGAATGGGATGGAAGGAGGACGATTGACGAATAAAAAAGCAGTTCGTGCACAAGCCCAGTCATGCAGAATTCTTTTTTTCATTTCGTTTTACTCAGCTGTATAGGGAGCAAAAAATTAATTAAATCGAAATTTATTATTGATTACTGGCTACCTTTTTATCTGGAATTTTGTGAACCTCTTCGACATTTTGGTTAACGACCGTTCCTTCGGGCGCAGAAAATTCAAGTTTCTGATGATACTTAGATGGCTCCGCAGAAATTTAGGCCGTTTAAGAAAAGGGACCCGGCGACAAGTATAGTGAAGGGTTCCGCGGAAAAAAGTCGTATTTCTTCCTAATCTACAATATTATTGTTCAGTTCAGTGCTGTATGTTGATAGGGAATTTACTGGCTGAACGGAAGTTGACGAACGTCTCCCTTTCATATATCCAATGGTCATTTGGTGTCGTTTTTCGTGCGGTGCCATAAGTATTGAAATTCCAGTGAAGGGCTAAACAAAGAAGCCTGTGTGTATAACAGGTCCTTGCGGAGCCGTACAACGATTTTCTTCTGAGTCAGTTTTGCTGCTCGTCACATGCTAGAACCGCTCCATCCATATTTCCTTGATATTGGTAGCGATCCAATGCATGATTGGAAGTTACTATATTTTCGAATTCCACCTCAGCAGTTGGGACCCAAAATGCGAAGGAATCAACTTAAGCAGAGGAAAGAAATGAGAAGTATTGTTCGACATAGAATCGTTTCGTAACTGCAGGAAAATGGCAATTCAGAGCCTTTATTGCCCTGAAGTTTGGGTGCAACCGGACTCCGCAGTGTGCTGTTCAAAGCAAAAAGGCCGCCTCTGTGTTCTTTTTTCCAGCAACTGTCATGTGTCAACTGTCGGAAATTTTGTCTGAGTATTTTACAGGGGGTAACTGAATCCTGTTGACATACGCGCGCCATAAAACTGCACAAGGTTGTGGTGTTTTCGCCGTTTTCGTCCTAAACTGCGGATGTTTTCATTTACAGAGGTTTCCCAATTTAGGAGGGGTTTCTCAAAAGTCCTCTGACGAGTCGTTTGTGGATGAATGGCGAATTGCGGAATTGGCGATGATTTCGAGGTATAAAAATTCTATAGTACAGTATGCGCTTTTTACTTTGAGTTTCTGCATTTGAGAAGGCAAGAATTGCACAAAGTTTGGTGCATTTCGAGTTTGTAATGGAAGACTGATCATATAAGCTTCCGAAAACCTGAAATGCCTCGCATTCTTTGTGAAAGTCATCCACGGAATGAAAGGAACTGAACGGATTCGACAATGGAAGCGTATGAAACTGGCAAACTGCTTCTATGGTTTTTGAGGGTTGGGTATTTCACAATACTCCCTAACTCCCAAATATTGTTGAAGTTGAAACCACCTCATTCAATATTTAATATGATTTTCATGCTGTAAGAGACTTTCGAATGTTTAAATGAACTTTTATCTCTTGAAAATTTTGAAAGATTTTTTCAGCTTTGATTCGGATTTTTTCAATGGACTTTTCGGGAAATCTCGGGGCAAATGACGCCATCAGTTTCCATTCATGATCCGGACTTCGCCCCGATGGGTTTTGTGGTCAACGAAGATCATGCCCTCTTGGAAATTCTCTGATCAATTGTTCTGCCATTCAAAAAGCAGTGGAACTCCGTACCCAAGGCGACAATTTTGCAGCCCAGCTGGTACTGATGGAGCAGTGGAAGGAAAGGCGCAGTTTAGCGGCTGAAGCGAAGTCCCGCCTCCGGGAACCGGCAGGGATCATGAATAGAAACTGCCGTTATGTTTTTGAACATTTCTTTGCCCGGAATAGTTGGAAGAATTTGACTTTGCGGCGATGCGCGCGTTTCTCTATCTATTAATTTTCATTTCTATGAAATCCTGTTGTCATAGTCCATACACCCCGGGAATTCGTGAAGCACGCAAAAATGATTGCCCGTTGCAGTGTTGGCGTTTTCTTTGAATCGTCGTTTCCTACTTTTTAAATTTGGCATACGAGAAGAGTTCAAAAGTTTTCGATCGTGATTCATTCAACAAAGGATTCCAAATCGCTGAGTGAAAGGGACATTTGTTGGGATTACCTTCTCATCCATTATCTTCAGCTGATCCTTGTCGGCGGAGTTTATTTAATTGTTTTTCTTTGTGCTGTATTTCGCTTTTGATTGCAGGAATCGAAACAGTGACGGTGTTCGACGAAACTCTCGACGGTACTCGTTCAGAGCTGTTCGTTCGTTTTTCCACAATGCGTGCGTTTCTCCTGAAACTGAATTTCGGTCTCCGAGACCTTTCGTATATGGAGTTGGAACGACATGCTGCGTCATACCGTGGCCCAAGATGCGGTACAAATCCGAGTCAAAAGGCAGTGTCGTGTTATTTCGAAAGGTTCGGAAACAAGTGTGTTACCGCTGAGGGGACTCAGGTTCGACTACGTAAGTTGTGTATAATACTCTTATACAGCACTTTTTCCATTTTCTGTCTTCGTATAAACGGTTTTTCTCAGATGTTCATAAAGAGGAAAATGTGGTGAAACTTGGCGCAGTTTGCCGGAAGCAGTCAAGCTTGGAGATTATTTTCTCCATCTTCCAGTGTCCATGCGGAGACTTCATACTAAGCGTGGTTGGAAAGCTGAAGCAACGCTTCGGTTTGTTACTAGTCGTTTTGGCGCAGTTTGCCGGAAGCAGTCAAGCTTGGAGATTATTTTCTCCATCTTCCAGTGTCCATGCGGAGACTTCATACTAAGCGTGGTTGGAAAGCTGAAGCAACGCTTCGGTTTGTTACTAGTCGTCAATAGTGACATTTTACCACTTGATGAGAAAGACATGCGTGTTCTGAGACATGGCGACATCATCAGAGGATTTTTCTCCATAATTCGTGAGTTATACTTGTACAGTACAGTATATGTTTTTAGTCACATTTCGCCAGAAACATCTTAAAAGCTACGTTCTGTTGCAGTAATTCCGAAACTCAGAGTGGAAATTTGATCAACACTCACCTATGGTTTTCAAACTGCTGGTTTATTCGAACAGTTCAACGATCGCCGTTAATTTTAATTCGGGACAGCCTTAACATTTCACATCAGCAATACCATGAGATGTTTCCAAGATCGTCAGATCATTTCCCTTATAATTCTTGAATCTCAAACCTATGCACCAAAGATATACAGTACTTGAATTGTATGTGATGGATTGATAGCATAAAAACTGTCTCGAAGTTTGTAGAACATGAAGAGCTTATTTCCCACAATAACGGAACATTCCGCGAATACTGCATCTGTCTTCCCCCAGATCAAACTGAGCAAACGAGAAGAGTCCAGGAATATGTTTTGTGAACAACGTCCATGATGACTCATCCAATAAAAGTGAAACTCAGTATCATTTAATATACTAGCTGTGCGATTGACTTAAGTTATGAATCAACCAGTTATTGTAAAATTATGTAACCAGTGAAGGATCTGCTGAAAATCTCTCTGGGGTAAATTTGTGAAATGGGACATTTTTAAAAGCATACGTATTCTTTCGGATTTAGGACCGCATTCAAGTTTGACTGAGTTTAAGTTTGCAGAGGAGAGAAGCATAGTGTGATTTTCGATGGAGGGTTTCTTTAAAAATGATTGTGAAATTAAATTGAAAAAGTCATGAGCCAAGTGGGGAAGAATGTTTTGAAGATGTTCTCCACGTGGACGAAAAATTGATAAAATTCAACAGATTTTCATTGATTAAATGCGTTTCTGTCTGATTCTCTCTTCTGTTATATTGTCCAATCTACTTTTCATACGTATGCAACAGATTATCTTGCATCAAGTGGAGATGCCTCATTGTTTGTGTTTTACCAAATTCAATTGGCACATGATATTTGCATGAATATTTGGGTGGGAAATTCGAAGATTCTGTGAGCCATCAAAAATAACTGGGGCTCAATTTCTGAGCAGAACAAGGATGAATCAATGATGCATGCATCAGAATTATCCTTGACTAGATTGAAAACACAAGCATTGAACAAATTGAGGATGAACAGAATTGTGTTCCTCCATGTTAGAAAACCAGATATATTTTCATGGACAAATTTATCGTTATAGTTTTTTTGTTTGCATGCCCCATTTTGTAAATTTCAAGCAACAAGTTTAGTAGGACTGTCTGAATTATCACTGCGATTTGTCAACGAATCCTAGCATCAAACTTCTATGCACATGGACTCATACTTACTACAATCTTGTTTGCAATTGTTCTCTCTGTAAAACGGATTACGTATTTAATCCAGTACCACACGCACCTTTTTTCTCAAATTTCAGAAGAAAAAAAGGGTTGCGCGTCATAAGCGGTTACAAAATTTTCAAGAAGTTTTAGGAAGTTGTGTGTTAATTATACTTGATCATAATGGAGAAATTTGTGACAAATGTACCAAGAAAACCTTTTTACTGAAAACTTTGAAAATTGATCAGATTCATGTTCAACTCACGTCTAAAGTACAATTTTTTGTTTTTATTTTCGAAATTTTGTGGTTTTAGAGTCGCTAAAAGTGAGGTGCTCGTCTTACTGGGGTATACAATTTTAGCCAAATTTTGAACTAACAAGCCCCTGTGCGCGCCTCACTCCAGGGCGCCGGTGTAGGAGTCGGGAGCGTCCGGGTAGGCAGGAGCGTCCGGCCGGACACTCTCACGTAGTTGGGAGCATCCGACCCCCGGTCCGGAGTGTCCGGCCCCCAGTCGGGAGCGTCCTGCCCCCAGTCGGGAGCGTCCGGGATTGAAAATCCTGTATAATGAAGGTTTTATGAAAGAAATAGTACAGAAGTACATAGTCATTGAGGGAT